>MU184974.1:60824-119662 GCA_016904865.1 Pissodes strobi | reverse complement strand
ACGAATTCTTTATATTTCCTTAGTGAAGTCATTGCTCAGTTATGCATGTCCTGTGAGGTCTCCGTTTTACCGGGTGCATATTGACAGGATTGAAGCTATACAGAATAAGTTTCTGAGATATTGTGGGTTTAGGTTTCATATTCCTGGAGAACGGTGGACATATCAGGATATGAGGGCAGTGTGCAACGTAAGGAGTTTGAAAGGTGATCGAGAGTTTTTTGATCTATGCACATTTTTTAAACTGATTTCGGCTGACTTGCACTGTCCTGATCTTTTGAGCAGCATCAATTTCCGAATTCCAAGCCGAAACACTAGAAAAAATGATATTTTCCACATCCCTTACCATCAAACAAACTATATAATAATAGTCCTTTGGGCAGTTTTTCAGATTGGCAAATGGTGTTGGCTGTGACTTCACTGGTATTTCTCTCTCTCAATTCAAGTCTCAATGTCATAGATTAATTTAAATTAGGTTAAGATCAATTATCATGTTCAATTGTGAATATTTTTGTAAATTTTTGTTAATATTAGTTAAAGTTATTATTGATAATGATCATGGTTTTATAGAATGTTGTTTTTGAAGTGTGATATAATTACATAGTATTTGCCATTTTATATATTTTATTAATAACTAACTTTTGTAAAAAAGGGATGATCCCGTTAATTAAATAAATAAATAAATATTGAATAATCATAGATCGCATCTGGGTTTGCAAACAATTGACTTCTGCGGAGAAAAAGGAATGGTTTTTCTATCTTTCCCGCTCCACACCTCGCACAAATTAAAGTCCCTTGACCGAAGTGTTTATGGACTACTGAAAGATTATCTGAACACTTTGACCGCTTGGATGAAGAATAATCCTGGTCAACATATGACCCTTTATTAGACTGTTTCCAAAAGGTCACAAACCGAAAAAAAGGACCAAGTGTTAGGAAAACAAACGAGAAAAAGTTAAAAGAAATATTATATATATTATATTTATATCAAAATTTTTACAATTGTCCCCGGTCTCCTCTACACGCATTTTTGTCCGTATTATCCTTGTTTAATTGTGTAGATTCAATAATTGCGGCTGTTGACTTGTTTTTACGAAACCCATGCTGAGAAACAGTGAGAATATTAAAAGAGTTTAGTAAGATACAATTTTTTTTCAATTACAATCCTTTCATTGTTTTTTGAAAAAGAACTAAGTATCGATATGGGTCGGTAGTTATCCATATCATGTCTATCGCTTTTTTTTATAAACAGGAATGATTGATGATAGTTTTAAACTGTTCACAAATTGCCCAAGTTTAAAATACTTACTTATTATGTAAGCTAAGGGTACTACAAACACATCAGAACAAAGTTCAAAAATTGAAGCATTTCATTTAAAAAGATAAAGGTGACAATAGTATCGCTTTTGCGAGCCACACAGTATACTTCCAAATGATATTAAAATATGCCCAACAATAAAATAAAATCGACGTGTACGAGGGTTTTTAAACTAATTTATCACAACCCAGTATAGGCAGATCAGGAATTGACAAATAAGGTCATAGTGGGTGACACCTAAGTTATGCTGAGGTTAAGTAGAATCTATAAAGGTGTATAATTTTACCGCTTTCAATTGCGATGTTTTAGTACGACTCACTAACTCATTGTGTCGACTATATATTAAGATGTCAACGTCTGCGAATGTCTTTCAATATATTCAACGCGGCACCTTTTGAATCTTCTTTCTAGTGGCCCCCAATGACAAGAAGCTATTATGTAGCCACCGCAGTACGAAATGCGTACAATAAAAGAACAGGAAACCGTGTTTAATGCTTTTCCGACATTTTTACACTACATATATTAGAAATCCTTGTAAGGTAGCGCAGTCAATTTTATTACCTGGAATGGACTAGGAAATTTTAAGGAGATGGTCGGGAACTTGACTGCTTAGTTTATAAATCACACAAAAAATAATGAAGGCAGCAGCAAGATGAATCTCAAAGTGAATTTCAGATGCACTTCTAAAAGCTTTGAAAACGTAAGTGCTAATTCAAAACTCGTTTAGTAACTAATTAATATTTCCTCATTGTCCTATTTATAAATTATCAACAACTGTAAATAAACAGCAATTTTTGTGCAGTTTCATTATTCTTCGCTAAAAAGGATTGTAATATACACAAAACACTACACATTTTTGGGTAAGATTGAAACATCTATTAAATTTGTCAAAGCCATTTTAATTTCAGGGTCATTTAAATAATCAAAAATCGATCCTGAAAATTTATTTATTAGGTTATTAGTTTTAAAATTTTTGCTACACAAATTGACAATGGTTTTATTTCTTTTTTAAATTTAAAAAAATTAAATATAATATAAGATACATTTTTATTCATTAAATTAAATACAAACCCTCTTCTAGCAATGCCAATAACAGTTAACAAGATCAATTACATGGATGTGCCTGCGGTTTAGCCAGAGAGAAAAAACTTTCATCTTGGTGTACCCGTTTTTGGTGATCTTGAATCTGCTCGGTTGACAACACTACCACTAAGTATCCGGAGAAAAATATTTTAAGCTAGGTAATGACAACGACATCTGATCAACTGAAATCGGCTAATGAGGTTTTGATTTTGACAATATTTATACCATTTGTGCTTGGACATGCGCATACAAAATCGATTGACAGGCTGTCGCCTCTCCTTTTAAGTTTTTTCCTCTCTGGTTTAGCATACTTCTTAGAATTGAACACTACAAACTTTATTTCCAAAATAAACGGGCAAGCCCAATTACAAATTTAATATATAGATAAGTACAAGTTAGCAATCTTACAACTAAAAATAAAATAAACGAACAATGGATGTAAAGGATTTCACTTCAAATTAAACATGTGGACAGTTATTCAAAACAAAACAAAAATGGACAGAATTAAAACTCAATAATAAACAGAGTATAGATAAAAATTTAAATAAAAATACAATTATCAAAAACAGGAACAAATAGTGATGAAAGAGCTTTAAAATGTCAATAAAAGGTAGCACCATATTTATTATTGCACATGAATTAAGGTTAAATAGTATTAGTAGTCAATAGTATTTACTTTATGCAATATCTTATTTCAAATGAGACCTGACCCGAGCCACAGACGATGTAAACACATCAACCACAATCTCATTAGCATATCTCAGTGCCCTGTCGATTGAGCTGTGCTTCCCATATGTGGTTCTGTGAAAACCAACAGCAAAAGACCTCACCTCCCTCAAGCTCCTACCAGGAACCCTAATATTTATCAAGGACAATAAGTCCTGACATTCCATTGCACCTCTCAAAAGTTTAATGACAAGCAGCTGGTCGAAAAACTTACGACGTTCATGTAAAGACCCGAGGGCAAGAAGATCTGCAATTTCTGAATAATTCAGTTCATCCCAGCCTATATTTAGTTTAAAACCAACATATTTAACAAACTTCCTTTGCACCCTTTCTATAATGTTAATATGGACTTCAAAATGATGCGACCAAACCCTTGTACTGTTTTCCAAGTGAGATCGCACCAATGCAGTGTAAAGTGATTTTAAAGCCCATATGTTTTGAAAGTGCTTGGTATGACGTTTAACAAAGCCAAAAAGTTTAAGTGCTTTATTACAACAACTGTTGACATGTTCATTAAATGTCAGCTTAACATCAAAAAGAATCCCTAAATCCCTGACAGCGTCCACGCGCTCCAAGAAATGATGACACAGACTGTAATCATGTAATACAGGATTCAACCCTCGGGTAAACTGAATGTATTTACACTTATCAAGGTAGAGACTCATTTTGTTCGCACTACACCAGTCTTCAAACCTGCCAAGATCATCTTTCAACCGACCAATATCACCCTCAGAGTCAATGCATTTTAAAATTTTAAGGTCATCTGCATAAAGCAGGAACTGACAATGATGAAAACATGTGATAATGTCCTTCACACATAGGTTAAAGAGGGGGGGAGCCAAGTGACCTCCTTGAGGCACTCCAGATGCACTCAATGACCCCTGACAGGTGAGATTTAACTTTCACCAGCTGTTTTCTGTTAGTTAGATAAGAACGCAACCAAACCAGCAGAGAACCACCAATACCATATCTACTCAGCTTCAACAGCAGGATTTCATGATCGACTCTGTCAAAAGCCTTGGAAAAGTATGTATAAACAGAGTCAACTGCCACACCCCTCTCCAAGGCTCCCACCAGAGTCTGCTCATAAACAAGTAGATTAGTTGTAGTTGATCTACCCTGCAAAAAACCATGCTGTTGCTTAATAATTACATTCTTGCATTTATATGTTAAAAAGTCTGTCACTAACGATTCAAATACCTTTGCAAACTGAGTCATCAATGATATTGGTCTATAGTTCTCAACATTACCTTTGTCGCCAGAATTTTTGTATATTGGTGAAATATGTGAAAGCTCCCACTTCTCTGGAAAGATGCCAGTGCTAAGAAACTTGATGTAAATAAACCACAGTGGTCGTGAAAGTGCGAAAGAGCATCTCTTGATGAATAAAGGAGGAATGCCATCTGGACCAGGTGCCTTCCTAACATTAATGGAATAAAGTTTCTCAAAAACCTCTGTGATTCCCAATGTAAGATGGCTTACAGCAATCATATCCCTAAATGGGAAAATATCATAATTATATACATCTGCCTCACCCATGTTTCCCATCCCATGAGCAGATGAAACATAGACAGAAGAAAAGTGCTTACAAAACAGGTCAGCCATGCCTTCCCCATCTGCCGATGAGTCACTCTTGTACATTATCATAGGTGGGAGCTCCCTATCATGGGTCTTGGAATTAACGTACTTCCAGAAGTTCTTGGGATCCTGCAAAACAGAGTTTTCAGTAAAGTTTATATATGATTTATAGCACTCATCAGTTTGAGACTTACACAATGACCTAAGATTGCTAAATAAACTGCAATCATCAGTGGCTCTAGACATTTTATATTTTTTATGGGCTACCGTTTTTTCAATAATATTGGCTTTCAGCTCAGGACTAAACCATGTGGGAAACCTAAACCTATTTTTAATTTTTGTCTTTGGTGTATACATGCTAATCACAGATTCAACTAAACTGCTAAAATAAGCCACATCACTATTCACATCCAACACTAACAATTTATCCCAATAAACATTTAGGAGAACACTACTGACAGCCTCAAAATCACAGTTCTTAAAATCCACAATTTCATCTTCATATTCCAAAAACCCAACAGTAGTATCACAGTTTAAATAGATTTGCAAGGCAGGATGGTGCCTATCACATTTCAGTAGCACCTCATCTGCACACTCCAATTTGTCTTCAGGATTGTCAGTAAAAACCAGATCTAGATACACACCATTGGCATTTGGAACATTGTTAATCTGACTCAGGTTTAGGAAGGGAAATGTTTCAACTACTGACACTGCACATCTGCTGTATCCCGTTGTTTGAGCTCCCATTGCGTCATTGGACCAAGAAAGTTTTGGGAGGTTGTAGTCACCAGCAATGCACAAAGAAAACTCTGGGAATTCCTCTGCAGCTCTCTCGGCAGCACTGCAATGCAAATCATATACATCTGCATTGGCGCCTGGTGGAATGTAAACACTACAAAATAGTTTCTTCAGTAAGTGGCACTCAACAGAAACCCATATTTCCTCAGATTTAATATCCGACAGATTTACAGGTTTTGAGAGCAAACCGGACCGCACAGCAATCAACACACCTCAATTTCTTCCTTTCCCTATCAATGTAGTGCTTCTGTCCTTTCGATATATAGTGTAGTTAAGTAAACCTAGCTCCAAATTTGAAAAATTATCTGTCAAAGAAGTCTCTGTGAACATTAAAATATCGTAATTACAAATAGCAGCATTTTTAGAGAGCTCAACAAGTTTGGTCCTTAGGCCATTAACATTTTGATAATAAATTCTCAAGACATCCTTCCTTTCCCCTGCCAATACTTGTCCTTCCATCTCCTGTTGTCGAAAAAATGGTGAGTTTGTTTATGTTGTACTTTCCTTTGTACGAAATCGTTTACAGTTACAAATTCTGGCCAAAAATTATCCTGGGTTAATAAATCACCAATTGAAGTACTTACCCCAACCTTGTAGCAGCTAAAATGAGGTCCGTCTCTTACCTTATGAACCAAGATATCTCTTAAGCTTTGTACTGATATAATCCACTACAGTTGCACATGTAGCTGCACTGCTAATCCGGCTTACAAAAAACCATTTCATCTGCTTAACACCTGTGAGACTTGGCTTTGCTACTGGGTCCATTGTTTTTGTCGGTGACGAACGTTTGACGCCCCTTAAATCCGTAGATTTTGTAGGATTGTTGTCACCTATTTTTTTGTTACTTCCCTGCTTTGCAATAGCATGAGTTACGGCCTCACTTACTTGGTCAATTGTAACATAGGGAGTAACATTCGGAGTGTCTTTTATTTGGTTATCATCTCCAGTTTCAAAAACATTGCTATTGTTTACATTTCGATGTATGACGTCACTTGCGGTCAGCTGATTCCTGCTGACAGAGTTGGCAACATTGGTGTGGGACTGTCGAAATATCGGACCTTTCTTTTCGCTAACTTCACACCGCTTCAAAGTCACATCAATGACATCTGAAGACTTTGACGTTGACGCAGATATGTTATTGTTGACGACGGACTAGATTTATCACCTTTTTCCTCAATAATGCAGAGCTTTTCTTCTAGAACACGAATTTTTTCCCGCAGCAGGTCGTTTTTTTCAGACAGCTCCATAACAATTATGTTTAACAGCCCATTATTTTTCACATAATAGGATTTTGCTTCCTGGTATGTCATGTCATGTATTTTGTTGTCGTTACACTCGGAACAAATGATTTTATCAATTTAAATAATCACGTTATTAGGGACCTTCACTACACACCCACTATGAAAAGACTTGTTACATTTTATGCAAACAATGCTTTCTTTGATTTTAAAAGAACATAAACCACATTTGTACTCGATTAAATCGGGAACCTCGTCACGTACTTCGTTACTGTCCGCCATTTTGCATATACACCTCCTAATTTTTTTTACAGATTAAACGCTGGCAGGACGTTACCTCCTCGAATGGCTCCATACAAGCTCAACGAGGTTAAAGCTGGATTTATAGATTGATATAACATAAGCATAGCATACGCACAAGAGGTTAAACATTAAAATTTAAGTCAGGCAATTTATAGATCCACATAATATAAGACACAACATAAGCTTGACATAAAAAGTTCACCAGTTTTTAACTTCTTACGCTATGTGCTTATGTTGGAGCAATTAAAAGACTGAATTATTATCGGCAAAATAATTACTTATTTTACCTGAGAGTATGACACCGAGCAGATGACAAATTATGATGAGTAAGGCTTTGACATAAACCAGTGGCGTGTTCAGCCGTTTAGGAATGAGGAAGCTGTGCAGGTGAGTGTTCGCTGCAAGCGCTGGTAGAGAAAAATTTGGGGGGGCCACACCCAATTTTTATTCAAAAATCATTAAAAATAGTTAAAAAGAAGACGCCTTCCACGAGTGAACGAAGCGGACCAAGCATTATTGTAAAATTTTTAGGGTGCAACGCCCAAATTTTTACCCAAAAGTTAGAAATCGTTAAAAAACACGCCTTCGGCGCCCTCTTGATTCGCAATTTTTACCCAAAAGTCGTCAAAAATATAGGGGGCCCTTCCCCATCTCCGCCACGCTTGCCCCAGCACTGCCTATTTATATGCCTATATTTACCCTTGATTATTTTGCTATTTTTATTTTGATAGTGGAATAAAAATACGGAAAAAATATTGCTTCGTTTTTATTGCCTTATAATACAAAAGCAAATTACCTTAAGGATAAAATGTTAAAATTTATGATTATTCTACTGAGAACTAACCTTATTTAAAATGCAAACCCAATCTTCGGTTTTACTTTGCAAATTCATCTATAACGTTGGCATAAAAATTGGGTTCCTTAAAAAGTTCCTGAAGTAGTTCTTGTTTAATGGAAAGCATTGCCAAAGCAGAAAGCGTTTCTTGTCCTGTAGCGTATCCTGCGTATCTGATAAATGCTCTAATCCTCTTGAGTGTAGAAAAACTACGTTGTGCTGACGTACTTGTCGCAGGTATGGCAAGTGTAAGTTCACAAAGTTTGAGCGTTTTGGGGCAAGCATGATCTAGTCCACATTCTTTGATTGATCTTAATAAGTCACTAACACTATTTTTATTTAAGCCGTCTGAAGTATTGTATATATAGTACCCAGTTCAGAACGCAACGCGGGAAAGTAAAAAGAGGGGATTGTTTTATAGAATCAAAAGCTTTTTCTGAAAGTATATTATTTTCTTTGATGTTGTAAAGCTTAAAAATATTAGACTTTTAAAGTTATTTAACCTATTGTCTACAGTATCTTCAGTTCGTGCTCTTTTTCTTTCCATTTTTCTAGATAAAATTTCTAAATTTTCGAATGTAAGCCAAAATTCATCAAGTTGGTCCTTCTTAGACAAAACTATTGACTTGAATTCTTGATTCTTTTTTACGCAAAAGTGTATATCATTTATTTTACTTTGTAGGACGCTAGATCGATTATCACAGAATGGAAATATTTGTGAGAAAATGAGTAACAGAAGATTAAAATCAGTTTCTCGTTGTAGCATATTTAAATATCCGGTAGAGCAAACACCTGTTTCATTATCCCCAATCTGTCTGTTGGCCACTATTTTTTGAAAGAAGTCAATAAGCGGTACACGGTATTCAAAAACGGTTCCTACAAGCCTGCCATTGCAACTCTAACGAGTGGGTTAGTTTAAGTTACTCTTGGTAATATTTTATGAACCTCTTGATCCAATGCTGATGATCTGAGCTTGATCAGTTCGAAGATTTCGAAAAAAATGCCGCTAAACCGCTTAACGTTTGAAAAATATATTTTACATTGTTTCATTTTATTGAGAGATTGTTGCATCACTAAATCTAATCTATGTGCCATACAATGTATAAAAAGGGCTGATCGGTATGATTCTCTAACTTTGGCCTGTTGACCCCCTAATTGACCTGCCATAACTGCTGCTCCATCATAGCTCTGGCCTACTAATTTTGAGACACAATCAAGATCTTCAATAGTCGATTGGATAATACCATTTAGAGCCAAAGACACATTCACGGTTAATGCGTGTCTCAGGGCGCAATACGTTCACACTGATGACCGAAACCAATAATCCTGTTTACAGCCAATTTAGATCAATCTTTACTAGCGACAAAGATTTATCACCACAGACAGGAGCAGATTACAACAATTAATCAAGATCTAGAGATGGTTCGAACATAGGGCGACATGAATTTGGTCCAGTTCAATGCAGCAAAAACCCAAGCAGCCGCGTTTACCAAGAAAGCCAATATGGCGGGCGCTGATATCATTATGGCAGTATCGATGATTCCTTCATCCTCGTCAATCGGACTACTGGGTGTCTCGGTCAACAGCAATATGTCCTGGCATGACCACGTTGCTACCATGGCAAAATCAGCCCAGCAGAAGTTTGGTCCGCTATTTCGCAACAAAAAACTGGATACACCGCAACAGCTGCTCTTGCTCTGCAAAGCGCAAATAAGACCGTGCTTAGAATATTGCTCACACATCTGGGGTGCCGCACCTAAGCACACCCTGAAGCGGCTGTGTTTCATTCAGAAGAGAGCTGTGCGTCTCGTCGGCGACTTGGAGTTAACCCGGGATCTGAATAGTCTGGAACACCGCAGACATGTGGCCGAGATATCCCTTTTTTACTGATATTTTCACGGCAGATGTTCCCAGGATTTAGCCCGCATCATTCCGTCTCCAGCAATGCCTGTTAGATAGTCGCGACCAGACGCACCCGTTCAGTATACAACTGGAAACATCTAGAACGTCGCTTTACAAGGACTCCTTTGTCTGACGCACTGCATTACTGTGGAACTCTATCCCAGGACATCTGTTTCCCCCTAATTATAACCTACAACTATTCAAGAACCGTGTCAATCAACAACTTCCCGCACACACCGCTCGCCGAGTGCCATGGGATCTAAAAAAACTGTGATCAACTATTTGCTGGAGCCTGGATACTTATGTGCTTCCAATACAATCTGTGAAGTTTCACTTGTTACAAAAATCGCAAGAGATCTTATAATAATCTTCTATTGTAGACTCTCTTCGAAATTCTTCAGTTAATGCATCACAATCAAATACTGCAAGACATGTTTCTTGCAGTATTTGACCGATCGTTGCACGGTGAATCTGGAACGCCCATGCCAAGTTCTGCATGTACGCACCCTGACGAAGGCATCTAAAAAGGATAATATGATTATTATAAAATTCTAATGTTTTTGGAGCGAATTTAATAATATTCATAAAAATTCCTCATTACTGCACTATTATTACTAAGCGCTTTTATTTCTGTTTCGATTAAGGCCAGCAATATATTAAGTAACGGCACTAGGGCTGCCAGGTTGAAATTTGAAAATCGCAGGACACAAGTTTAAAAAGGGAAGGACAGATACAAATAAAGAAGAACATTTTTTATTAAACTAAAACACAATTTATTTTACATAAATAATAAAAAATTGTTTTTTTGCAACATTTAAATCCCTTAGCTCTCCATGCATAAATGAAAATGATTTTTTACATAAGTTGCACCGAGCTTTTTTATTGTCTTCTTTAAGTCAAGAAAACATATTTTCCCATTCTTCCTATATCTATTTAATCGTTTAGCTGTTGTTACAAAATACTAAAACTAAAGCACCATCAAACTATATTGCACTGACTTTTTAATTCTAAAAAAACTTACCTAATAGTTCCTTCCTAACAGCAAAAAACTTTAAAAAAGAAGCATAAAATTCGACTAAAAACTCTTGACAATCGGAAAAATAAAAACTTATCGGTTATGGTATCACACTCCCACTAGATGCAAATTCTATCATATAATAAAAATACAAATCGGGGAAGCCCCAAAAATCACTAAATCCCGAAAACTAATCTGTGGTTCCGATTACGGAGTTTTTTCCGATTAGCGAAAGATGGCGCCAAGTCTATTTATTGGCCTTGTTTTATACCGTCTGGTCCTTCTTATTATCACTTTTCTAGCAGCTACCGTCATCGGCGTCATCAATAGGATTGTAAAGGTTCCCAGTAATACTTTTTCGTCATCCATTATTATTTACAAATTATAATATGCAAGAAATAAAACTTCAACAATATTAGAATTTACTATTTTTTAGGTTAGACAGTTTATTCACAATAAACTTTATTGATAGTTTACAGCGCAAGCGTCAGCATAACATAAGCCCATTTATACATCTACCAAAAAATGTTATGCTGTGCTATGCTTATGTTATGTAAATTTGTAAATCAAGCTTAAGTTCTGGTTTTCGGGTTGGTTAATTCAGTCGACAAAAATCCTCATCTCCAATGGCAGTCTGGATAGTCGTAATGCACAGTTCAACCGTTGAATATTCTATGAAGGCTATGCTGGCCACGTACTTTTCGAGGTGAAAACTCCTATAGGCAAACTTGGCCGTCACGCACCACGCTCGGCTCTTTAACGCTCATTCGGTCAAAGTTTACTTGAGTTGAGTTTAGCCAAGAGAGAGAGAGAGAGAAACAGTCAGTAACAAGGCATAATGGATCACCCTGTATATCTTGTCGGTCTGTAATATATAAATTCGAATAATCATCTAAGTAAACAATAAACATAACAACATAATAATCAATTCTTAACATTTTTAGTTTCAGCCTTGATTATTTCCCAGTTTAAAATTTGGTCCCTGCAGAGCAAACTCCAGCTTTTAGTACAGCAAAGCTTTGTCCACAATACTGAAACATAATTTTTGTGATCTCTAACCATCTTAGCATCATCACAAGATGATTAGTTTTAATCATCTCCTGATGATGCTAACATGGTTGGAAGTCCGACTTAGTCTAGATTCTAGGCTGTCTAGGTATAGCATGCTTACACTCTTCCTGATAGTATAACTAAAATGTAATAAGCATATCTTAAATGCTGAAAATTCATTGCATTTAAATTACGTTTTGCCCTTCAATATGCAACGGACTTTCGAAGAAAAATATGTCCATACTTGAGAAGTTGAACATTAAACAAAATGTTATCTAAATACCTCAGAATGCACAGTGTCCCAATAAATTTCTAAAGATTAGAAACCGCACACACAAAATCGTTTTCTGTCGTTATCAGGGCTTATTTATTCAGGCACTCTAGGGCCCTTAGCTTCTCCGATGGTAATATTTATTTTACATTATAGGTGCTTAGAAAAACCTGACTTATCCCTAAAGAGAAGCGAAGGTTTATAGCAGAGCTGGAAGTCGCATAAAGACTGTCCCTCGGCACCGATTTAGAGGTCGTTGTTACCGGAAATCCAGCCACTTGACAGATATTTGTTACATTCTTAATAGTTTACCTTTGACCAAATATTGTTCTGCCTCTGTAAATAATATTCTCTGGTCACAAAAGCGTAGGTAGTTATCGAATGGATAAATGGGTATAATTTATTCGAATAATTTTTAAGCCCTAATGAAATGTGGTTTTAGCGCAATAAAAATATGAAACTTTGCCTTGGCTTATTTTGGATATCATCAAATCTCAGTTTAAGAACAAACATTATTAGAAAATGTTAACGTTCACTTATCCCTTCATCAAATTCAAACATATAATGGATGCCTTACGCTGATAGTAGATGTAATCAATTCACTAAATAGAGAATTGTTAGGCCAGTGTCGAGGGAAATAAGCATATGAAAAAAGGGGATGCTCCAGATCAAATATAGGTAAAAAATATTTATATTTAGTGATCTAAACAATACTAAAAAACTGCTAAAGCTAAAAGAAAAATGAAGTTAGAAGAGTGACAAGCATTTTTACCGAACATGGCTCCTATTGCTTTAACAAGTTAATTAAGGTCGACCCCGAAAGCCGTAGGTTTGCATTATCTGAGAGCATATTTCAGATCTTGATCACGAAACATCATTCGCCGGATTTGCCAAGGAATTAAAATATCATTTTTCCAATTTCTTATCTATCGATAAAGAAATCTTATGCAAGCAACATTTGTAATGAATCCAGTTGTAATTATTTTTATTCCAATTGAATAGGTAATTCCAAATTAGAAAAAGTATATCTCATGTCTTATTATATAGTTTACGTTTGTCTTTTGTTGAATTTCAAATGATGACCAAACGATTTTTTTTCGGCCTTTCGGAGGAAATAAAACTAAACTCGTCTTTGTTACCATTAACAAACGACATTGCGGGCTGCGGGATTTCCCGCAGGATGTCGGCGGAATCCAGGTGGTGCTGCCGTTGCGACCTGCATCCTGATAAATGTGCTGCAGGTCCTAGAGATTTCCCTTGTGGTGTGTATGGATGGCACTATTTTCTAAATAGATGCTTAGAATTTTAAAAGGACAATAGCCGAGCAAATTGAATTGGCCGTATGTCAGGAATAGAGGATTTGAAATGTTTAAAAACAGATATTTATACGGTGCCGCTCAAAAGTTTCCTCACTCTTTCAACTAATTCAGTCACAAGACAGATAGGTAGACTCTTCAATGGTTAAATATGTGCTATCGGTCAGTGTGGAAGCTGTACCAGCAAAAATCGTTATATCTTCTAATCGAACAAAGTTCTCATTCCGCACATTCTAAAATCTATTACTAATACTCTATGTTCGAGAAAGTATATTTCTTATATGGCATTGAAATTTTCAGGAAATATTATATAAGCAGCGATGCTCCATATAGGAAGTAGTAGGTAGATATTACTTCAAATGCAAAAATAGTCAGTCCCTCAGTCAACTGGCTCAAAATAACAGAGTTATTCTGATCTGTCTGTCGGACATAATGGAATTAAAGGCAATGGATTCGTCTGTTATCTGGCAAGGTGAAAAGGTTGCACTTCCATTCGTCTTAAGCAAACTCCGAGAAGGTAAAATACTATAATTATACGGGTATTTCTTTATATACTTTAAAACAATTTAGTAATACAATATTGTTAACTTTAGTAAGTACATTGGTTGGCTTGATGAACATTTTCATTAATGAAAATTATTTTATGTTGCCGCGGTACAGTACACCAGAATTATTCAAATAGTTTTGCTTCGGTACTGTAATGGCGACTGTGGCTGAAAAAAGCATTAAAGGATCTGAAAAATCCAATGCTCAGCGGGATAATAATTGCCTTTTCCAAGGAAGTCAAATACCTAGGTGTCACTTTTGACCAAGGTATGACTTGGGGACCACATCTTAGCAAGGCCACTCAGAAAGCAAGAATTGCACTGGGCAGATGCAGGCGACTTTGCGGAAGAAACTAGGGGCTAAGCCCTAAATTTTAATCTCTGGTTATACGTAATGGTGGTAAGGCCCATGCTAACCTATGACTCTATAGCCTGGGGCATAAAGGCCACCCAAACAGGCTGACATGTCTATGAGTCTTGGGGGCGATGAGAACAACCCCAACTGCAGCACTGGAAGTCCTGCTAAATCTATCTCCATTACATATCCTTATATACAGGGGAACGTAAGATGGTACAATACTGGCTCAAGCAAGGCAACAAGCCCATCATTGAATGGGAAAGACCCACAAGCTAGAAACTAGAGGACAGCGAGGAGGTCAGGTATCTCTTCGAAATGCCAACAGACGTAACAACCCCCTCCTATGGGTTTGATAGACCCTTCTCAGTAGCAATTGTAGGCAGGGAAGAGTCGGAGGGGGGCCTCCTATAAAAGCGGACCAAGTATGGTATACCAACGGCTCTAAGACCAGTAAAGAAGTGGGAGCCGGAGTCCACGGACCAAGGTCAAATATCTCCACAAACATGGACAGTAAAACCACAGTGTTCCAAGCAGACGTCGGCAATTCAACTTTGCGCCATGGAGATACGCAAGGTCAGATCTAGCCTGGTTAAAGACTGCATAAGTGCCCTTGAAGAGGTCGGTCGAAACAATAAGCTCACCATTGCGTGGGTTTCGGGACATGAGGGTCATCGGAACTACGAAGAGGCCAACAAACTTGAAAAACGGGGCGCAAGTAAGGTTTCATGGGGACCTGAGCCCTACTGCGGGATAGTAGGAAGAACCTTCAAAACAGCAGTTAAAAGCTGGAAAGATAAACAATCTCTAAACTAATGGTTACAAATACCGGGGCAACTACAGGCCAAACAGTTCATAAAACACGGCTCCCCAAAATTCACGGCAGAAGACGAGTCGCAATACGATAAGAATAATAGTGGGTCAGCTGACGGGGTACTGTAGAATGAACAGACACATAGAAAAGAGCGGCGTGGCAGATAATAGGAGGTTCTGTCAGGAGGAGGAGGAAACTCCAAAACACGTGTGGTGCGAGTGTGAGGCTCTTTGCAGGCTCAGGTATACAAGTCTTGAAGGGACAAAACCAGGACAAATAAAGGGGTGCAGCCGCCGGTACTCCATTCGTGGAGTCTGATTAGGAAGACCAGACTGGATGAGGTCCTCTCAGCCTGGCTCGGAGTGCCTCAATAAACCTGCATAGGTTGTAGTGGCAGAGGCGGGTACCAGCGCCCTTCTATTCTATTCTAATATCTAATAAATTATCAGACAGTTCCCGCAGTGCCGATGTAATGACACCAGTTGATATAACTTCAAACTCAAATACGTCATTAGGTATACATGAATTTTCGCCAATAATTGTGAAGCGCACAACTTGTCAAAACAAATTTATCAATAATCCACTTTTAAATTAATACACGTATGGAATATTAGAAAACCTTTAGTCAGAATTCCTAAAGAATATTCTATTATGCGTCTGGACAAACGGTAGTTGAATATCATTTTTGAGAGTTAAGCTCTCTCCACTATATAGCTTTAAAAGTCGTGCCTTATCGCGAGGGTTTCGTCTCGCACAAATAGATACCTCAAAGGGACTGGTAAATTTGGTTTATTTGCTACTAAACTTTCAAAAATTTGGTATTTTCAATGACTCCTCCATCAGATACTCGACAATTAATTCCAACATCACATTATATGAACTCATATTTTAGCATTCGCAATGCCCACCAAAACAGTACTGAAAGTTTTTTTATAATAAAAATAATGATTCACTTTCCATCTACACTGCCTAAACAATGTTGAAAATTCCACCTGTCATGAAAATCCAACGCAATATTCTTTCACTCGGTTGTAGTTTTAAGAAACTGAAAAAATCCAGCCATCCCACTGTCCGAGCCAACATCACAAGCATCATTGAAATCAGCAAGCAGGTATAAGGGCAAATCTTTTGTAGTCCTGGATATAATTCAAAAACGTTTATTAACGCCTTCAAATGATAATGGTAAGTTTGCATGTATTCGAAAAACATGAGCCTCAAAATTAACGGAACTTGCTCAAGATACTGAATTTTCTTTTGGAGAGGTCACTTATAATGACGTGAGAGATACAATCAATGCAATAAAAAACAAGAATAGTGCAGATATATATGGCCTTTCAATCAAATTAATTAAACCTATACAAAATTTGATTATTGTTCCGTTAACCGTTAAATCTATGTTTTTGTGAGGACATTTTTCCTGACGTTCTGAAGGTTGGCATTGTCGTTCCTGTTTTTAAGAGGGGTGAAAAAAAACCGACGTTTCAAATTACCGTGCAATATTTCTGTTACCAATAATTTCAAAAATATTTGAAAATATAATGGCAAAAAACTCGCCAGCTATTTTGAAGGTAATGATCTGTTTTGTCGCAACCAATTCGGTTTTAGAGAGGGTAGAACTACAGTTCTGGGTATACTGGACTTACTTACTAGAATTATGGATTCTTTTGAGAATCTATGCCATCATCTCTCTCAATTCTACGACTTAAGTAAATCATTTGATTGCGTATCACATAGTATCTTATTATGGAAACTAGGTTATTTCAGATTTAATGAGATAATTGCAAGGTTGCTTGAGTCGTATTTGGGGGGCCGTAGACAGGTTGTGGGGTGCTTTCCGGAGAGAGAGTGCTCAATGTTGGGGTTTTGCAGTTCGGTTCTGGGACCGATTCTCATCCTGATAAATATAAACGATCTGCCTCTGAAGGAGCCAATCGCGGATTACACTCTCTCTGCGAATGACACCACATTTAGTCTGCACAGTGAGCAAATGGAAGATGTCGTGAAGTCGTAAGAGGGGCGCCGGAGGCGCACTTACGGGCAGGCAAATGGTTTGCAGCGAATGAACTTCTGCTAAACGGAGATAAAACCCAGAAAACGCATTTTACCCTACGAGACGTGTCCATTTCGACTCAAAGCGTGCATGTAGAACATGTGTGCGGAAGACTGCGGAGCCAACTATTCTGTGACGTTGTTGTCTGCTTACTACGCCTTGTTCCATTCGATGATGTCCTGTCGAATCATTGCATGGGGTGGGGCTGCGTCGGGGGTTATGTTTAACCTGCAGTAAGGATCATGTGTGGCCTTGGTTACCGTGAGGACTGTAGGTGTGCCTTTCTTGATCTTGGCATCCTGACCTTCCCAGCAGCATACGTGTTGGAAAGTGTTGTTTATGTGAGGAAAAATGAGGGGGCCAATTTATGGCACACAGACATTGCATGATCATTTACACTATTGTCAGGGAAAATTTAATGACTACTGCAGACTAAAAAGGTGGCAAGGTAGACCAAACTTTATAGCCATTAGGCTATATAATAAGTTGCCTCTTGGTGTGAGAACGCTCAGCATTGAGAAATTTAAAAGAGTCGTTAAAGCTTTCCTAATAAAAAATTATTTTTATAGTATGGATGAGTTTTAAACTTTAATGTTAATAACTATGATTTTAAAATGTAATTTTAATTTGTGGCATTGTTATCTCAATTTATAACATGTATAATAGTGTTAACAAGATTTTCGAGGTGAATTTATTATTAGATGTAATATAATTCTTTTTTATCAGTATTGCTACCATTGTGACATGTAAAAGTACTTTGTATGTTATTACCAATATAAATATCTAAGAACAAGATATTCACGCTGAGAAATTAATAAATAATGTTTTTTTATGAGACACAGTTAGGAACCTTAAATCATTACTGTACCATACATATACCAGCGCAACAACAAGTATATCTACAATTAAGACCATCATACCATCAGTAAATACAACCCGAGCCATCGAATAACGATCCTTCTTTACAATCAGTACCAGCCTATCAGCATCAAATGCCTCCTTCATAAATTCATAAACAGGACCAGCCTCTCAGCATTAAGTTCAACCGCACTTACAAGGAGGATCTTATTATCATCAACATACACAACCATTTTCACAACACATTGAACCACATCAGTAACAAGCAGCCCGTTCAAGAAATACTAAACTACCTCGCAACCAACCTAAAAATGATGAATGTAGTGAATCACAAACAGCCTCACAATATATAATAGTGAATATAACACGTAGAGAATTTGAGATCTTCCCGTTGCCAAAAACCTCATCGTTCATGTGATGTAATAAAACGTTTCATAACAGTACCATTTCGGTGTATTAATGGTTTAATTAAATCTAATAAATGCCGGTAAGTTGCCTGGTCCACGCGCAGGTAATTACCAAAATCATCTGGTTCATTAACTAATTTCCTTATTAATATGAGAGTATTCGTATTCGTGGGTGGGCCCAGATCCAATCATAAGTGGCATTTCGTTTCTTCGGAGAGCCCTATCTTGTTCATGTGACTTCTTAGCTGTGAATGGCCAGTATACATGCTAACTACAGCTTGTACCTGCTGTCAGCTAAGTTGAAGAAGTTGTCTAGTTCTCACTGCTGATGGTTGAATGAGTTAGGTCCGGTAACTCTCTCCATTTAATTCTACAAATTGCTGTTGTATCCTCCTGGAGAAGGTTTCTTTAGCTGTGCTGTAAGCTATTCCCAGTACTGGTTCTGGTACTATGAAGGCCGTTTCGGGAGCCTGCTTCGCAAGAGCATCACCTCTTTCGTTGCCTTCATATCCTGTATGCCTAGGTATCCAGATGAGTGTAAGTTTATTTTCTCTACCTAGTTCCTGGCAGTTCCTTACTTCCTTGGATGAACAACGGCTAGATTCAAGAACTTTTAAAGCCGCTCGACTGTTCGAGAATATTTTGATTGACTTGCCTTTCCATTCTATCGAGGAGCAACTATGCAGTCATATCAGTGGCTTGAACTTCAGTCTGAAAAATGGTTGCATGCTTGCCCAGGGAACATTTAAGCTCAACCTTACCATTTTTATCTCATGCAGCGGCTCCTGTACCATCATTGGTCTTGGAGCCGTCAGTGAACCAACTATTCTCTGTTTTACTGAGTTGTTCCGAGTTTCCGGTAACAGTTAGTTTTGGTAGGCATAACATCTGATGGTAGACCCAACACACTGTCCCGCTCATTGACGTATTTCAGCCTGTTGGGCACCATGATGATCGCCTACGGATTGTTGATCACCTCCTGTGTCAATGTAGACGGAACACATCTGGCCTCCCTCTCCAGTACTATTTGGAGAGGTGGCAGATTTAGAAGACACTCAAGCGCTGCCGTGGATGTAGTGCCGAAGGCGGCACTAATTGCCAGGCACGCTTGTCTTTGTAAGGTGGATAATTTGATTCTCGCAGTGCTCTGTAAGCTCTTAGAGTATTAAGCTACTGCTCCATTAGTTATCATTGGTCTTATGACCGCAATATATAGCCAGTGCATTTTTTTTGGGATATATGCCCTATGTTTTACCACAAATGCGTCTGCAGGTCCATAGGTCCATAGTGACAGTTTCGCTTTTGCGGCAATTTTATCCAGATACCCATTCCAGTTAAGTGTTTTATCTAGGGTAATTCCCAAATACTTCACTGTATCCGCAAATGGGATAGTTTCTCCTTTGAGTAAAGCCCTCCTCCTGCAGGGTTGTGGCTATTCTGCAAATTAACATACTCCTGATCCAGTTCCTTATCTCTGGTTCAATTCCTCTTTCAGCTAATGCTGTGGATAAGGAGTTTGTTAATGCATTATTGAATGCTTCTTCAATGTCACACCCACCGCGACACTCTTGTCGCTTGTGTTATGTTCCAAGGTTGTTTAGTGCTACTTCTGTAGATCTGCCAGTCTAATACGCATATTGGTTCGCATTTGGTGGATAATCACCAAGCACGCTAATGTGCACGTCCAGTATCTTTTACATGCATTTCAACAGAAAGGAGGTCAGACTTATTGGTCTCCATGAGTTAGATGTTGATTCCCTATGAGAGTAAGTGACTCCCTTTTCAATCCAAGATTTCTGAGGTCTTCTTTTGTGGCACTTTTAACTATTTGATTAATAAACAAACAGACAGCTAGTGCCAGTCCTTGTCCATTGTTGAGTTTTGCTTGCACACTCCATACTCAAATGTCAATTAATTGTATTGGTGGTAGACAAATTTGTGCAACTTAGATGGACCCTTAAAATGAATACACCATTTCAGTTATATTTAAGCGAATTGGCACTTGGAATTTGCATGACCCTGAAAACAGACCTTTACGAAACGAGCTTAAGTGGGCGACAAATCTTCAGGCTTGACATGGGCTTTCATGATATAAACACAAAACTGTGGGTTCTACAGAGCGCCATCGCCAGGACTTTTCACGAAGGTGCTTTCATGACAGTCTATAGTCTATAACATCTTACTTGCTAAATGATTTTGTCTCCGACTGACAATGACTGATGTTTTATCAGTTACTAAACACAGTAATTAATAATTACTCTCACGTAAGTAATTCCTCTTATCTACAGAAACTGAAACATGCGAAGTAAATAATATCCTCATGGTCGCCCCATCCCTTATACAAAAAAACCGCTATCAAGTTTAACGTTTCCAGATGATAAAAGAAGGACAATAATATTAATCTAGATAATTAAATGCAGACCCCAAAGAAAAGCCGGCAGGACAATAAAAGTTATCTTGCGTCGGCCATCATCTTATAAAGTTTATATCTTATCTCATTAGCCATTGTACAGATCTTCGGGTAGCATTCTTTATGTTAAAAACGCTCTCACAAACATACAAAACATATTTTAAAAGCGTACTGGGTTTGATCTGAATGGGAGTTTGGCACTTGACGTTTGTTGAAGGAAGATGAGTGTGAAAAAACCCTGACAAGGAGTTCTCTTATTTTTTCTAGTGACAGGTGGTTGGTTCTGTGTTTCGTTTCCTAGAAACCGGGTGTGATATGAAATATAAAGCGCTCTTTAATTTACTTAAATTATATTGGCCAAAGGTAGGTAGAAAATTTGATTTGTGAATAAAGAAAATGGAATGGAGGGAATGCGTGAAAGAAGCAAGCAATGAAGTCAACAGTGTATCAAGTGAGAAACTGTTTAGCTATGACTGATTGCTGCCATGAAGAAGCAAGTTATCCTTTTCTGTGTTTTTTTCGAGCATTGGATAGCACTGAGCAAATCATGATATCGCCTCTAAGAAAGTACGAACTTATTTATATCTTCATACTGCCCTAAGGATATCCACAAAACCTAGTCAGTTTTTAAGTGACGTAGGTCCATCGTCTGAAGATAATATCTTTAATTGTGCAGGTACTTTATGTACCTCATACCTGTACGGCTTTAATCAATGTTGAATAATAAAAATCATATTGGTTTTTTTACTGATGACTTCAATATTGACATTTTAGGAAGTACCTTAATTTAAACGTAAGGGAAGGGTATGCACAAAATCATTTTGCAGATCAAAAAGAACAGCTTCATTTTGAGTCAGATGACAGACAACTATTTACTTTACCTTTGTAAAGTTCCTTGCCCTGAAAACCCGGGTGCATTGGTGGTCCGTCTTTATTTGCATGATTACATATTTTTATATTTTAATGCATTGCAATTTGCGTTTTTGCAATTGGACACTCTGACAAAGGCTGTAAAACATTTTATTCAGTATTGGTTTGCAAGCAATTGTTGAAGCATATGGGAGACGATGGGGGATTTATTAAATTAGTCGAAAGGCTTGGAACGTTCGGAAAAACGTAAAAGCGCCATCTACGTGCAATTATTAAATGCTGGGCTTTCCTTTTTTTCAAGACATGTCACAGTGCATTTGGCTGCAAAAGGCTAAAGCCGGTACATGGATTTCAATTCTACACTGTGAGCAAAATTAGTTGGAACCCACTTCACCTTATTATAATTTTTTGCCGATTGCAATAAAATTTGGACGCAGTAAAGACTCGTCAATTCTTCAACGGCTGGTGTTATTACTCACAAGGAGAACAGTACAGGGCCGGATTTACTTTATAAAACAGTGCAATTGTTGTCATTGCAATAATAAGTGGCTTCGATTAGAAAACATATTGTGAGTTCAATCTGGCCATTAAACATCGGAACACCAAATAACAATAAAACAATAAAAGAAAAATTGTTATCGTGCAATAACAAATGGAACAAAAAACGAATAAAAATATTTCAAAATATTTATTATTCTCAGTAAGTATTAGTTACTAATTTACTAATGAAAGTAAACTTATCATATAAAAATCATGGTGAATATGGCCACCTTGATTCCTGACTAGGGCTTGTAGCCTTCGCCGCCACTGACCTATGGCGTTGTTTACAATCACCTGATTAAATTGTTCCCAGCAGTATAAAATTATTTGTTTTAATTCTTCGGTATTTTGGATAATAATATCTTCATGAACCGTTGCTTCTAAGCGGCCCCAAATCGTGTAATCAACAGGGTTTAAATCCGGGCTGTTGGCCAGCCAGCAAGCGGGCCCTATAAAATCAGGACAATTCTCTTGAAGGTATCGAATGGTCGTTACATCCGAAGTCGTCAGTTTGGTAAGCATCTCAATTTATTTTTACTCCTGAATTCACAAAAATAATGTTAGTTTTTCCGAGCAATGAAATCGCTAGCGAGGCCATTACGGAATCTGCTAGATTTGGATCTTTCAAACCTTATATTTCTAACATCAATGGTAAGTTTTTAACAATAAACTTTATTAAAAGACCGTAAGTTAAGGTCTTTTCTAATAATATTCCTTACTGAACCGCGTTTAATACGGTCGTAGGCTCAGCGTTTTGGAAAATTTGCCTTACTTGTTCGATATTGGCTTGACTCCTTCCTGTTCTTTTTCTCCCTCGTCCAGGCTTCATAGCTAAAGAGCCATTCGTTAGGTTTAAATGCTTTAGAAAGTAGCTTACTGTACTAATGCTCCATTTACTATTCGGGAACATTTCAACAATTTTCTTGGAACCATAATTTTTTTCGCGTAAAGCTTTTATCAAAATTTTACCTGAATTTGACAATGCCATGTTTTAAAATTGAAAAGGTATCTTAAAGATTCTGCGATACAGCAACATCTCGAAAGCATCCAACTTGTTAATTGCACTCGTTTTCAGTGCCCAACCTTCCATATCGATGTCCAGTCTTCGAAAATCCAGGTGCCCAGGTACTTGAATTTATTCACTCCTTCTATATGGGCATTGTGTTAAATGTTATGCTGGAGTTTTCAAATAAATTCAGGTTTCTAGAGATGATGATAAATTTGGTCTTTTTGGTATTGATATTTCAGCCCATTGATTTACTGTGTTCTTCTATCATACTGACCAGTTGATGTAGGTTGTATATTATTGGCGATTAAGATTGCATCATCAGCGTACCGGGCATTGTTGATCCACACTCCATTAACTTTAACTCCCATTTCCACGTTGTTTAAAAACCATTTGAAGACTTTTTCAAATCTAACGATTTAATTTGTGTTATTTAACATTCCAGGTTTTATGGTGTATTATAAAATTTAAGCCTCAACAAACAAAATGAAGAATAAGTAGGTACTACACTCATTTGTTTCATATTATTAGGGGTAGGTGCCTATTTGATTTATTGTCAACTTCTTGACCTCATCTACTTTCTCTATTCTTCATGAAGGATCAAGTGTCGTGTCAAGTTAGTCAGGTCGTCAGATTCTTATTCCTAATTAAAATTAGATCACGTCGATCACGACCATTTACGATTTAATTGGCGCGTGCCTATCAATGGGTGGTTGGTTTGCTTTTCTATGTGATTTTAGATTTTCGAGACGGAATTTCCGGTTTAAAAACTAATGCTATTTGATACTGTTGTTTTGTATGGTTGTGTTGTTAATAAGGAGGTAAGGTATGGCAAGGGCCCTTACAACAAGGTAAGCTGATTTGTGTCTTATTTTAATAATGCAGTATTGCCATATCCGAGGCCATATCTATTACCAAGGTTTTGTTTATTAAAATTATTTTTTGTTCTCGATAGTGAGTTTTGCGGGCTTGTTTTCTTGTGCCTACCTCTAGGTATTTTAATTTAAAAATTGTAAGATAGGTTGAAATGAATTCCTCTCACGATATTGTTTTGTCTTTGCTTGAAACCCCTTTCTCGCCACGATCTGAAGAGGAAAAGCGACAAATTTTGGAGAGTCGGCCGCCAAAAATAATGGCAATTTAGCGAAAAAATGGTGGGTCATCGGGATACTTCGCAACCGTTTCAAACTTCCTGGTATGATAATTATAAATGGCTTTGCGGAAGTTTATATAAACAGAGTTTGTATTGCTGGCCGTGCATTTTATTGGGTAAAGTTCTAGTCTTTAGCGATGTTTTTTCTTTCATGGATGTACTGTTTGATGTGTTACAAAAGAAGTCAGTGTATATTAATTATTGTATCTCTCAAATAAAAATTACGCAAGCCCTCTTAAATACGAAACGAAATTAACAACTGTGCTCGCATTCTAAAGAAATTTTAAAAACCTTGGCGATACTCGTAGCGCCATCTCTTGTTACAACGTTTATCCACTATATCAGCCAGTCTAGATAGCTGAAAGCAAAGCGGCCTCGAAAGGCATCTGACCAATCACAGCACTTTCTACAGAAAAGCCACTGCACCCCGGCGATATTCCTAGCGCCATCTGTTGTAACAACGTTCACTCATCTGCACTCGACAGCTCGACACAATAGAAGCAGTCCTACATCTAACCGAATAATTCATGCTAGACCAATCACCTCAATATATTTCAAACCCCAAGGCCGTATCAGCTACACCATGCAGGAACACATTCGGGCATTCGACCAATCACTGAGCTTTCACAAGCGTTTAACGGAGGTAATCAAGTTAGCTCCTAAATTTCCGATCTTCAACAATCGAATTTTATAAAAACTAGTTAACGTATTTAGACGAGATTTGTGTTAAAATTCATAAGTTGATTTTAGACAATCGTTAAGTCTTATATAACTTCTCAGTATTTACATTATTTTCCCTTTCTATTTCAGGAGCAATGTAGATTATCCCGCCAGAAGGGGCGGTGACAAGGGGCGTTGACAACTCCTTCGAGTTGATCCAGTTCTCACGTTCTAGAATTCAGTAGCATCTTGAACCCCAACCAAACAGGCGCGCTGAAGCGAGCTCCCGCAGGCATGGTCGGCCATCGGCCATGCCAGGCAGGTTTCACGTATTGAGGTCCCCTAATCCCTCAAGATCTATTCAATTGAGTCTTGTCTCGAAGCTCAAGTAAGTAAACACACATGTTTATAATCATTCTCTCACAACTAAGATGCTGTACCGAGTGCTGTACTAGCGTCCCCATTGGTCTTGTCCATGGAGGTTCAATATTCTCTATGCTTTATCAGAGTATAATATTTTTTTGTTATACTGTGGCCTTATTCTAATATAAGGATTACCTGGCACTCTGTCTGCCAATATTCTCTCAGTCAGTAAGACGCTCTACTAGCATTCCCGGCATCTTACCTGTCAATATCCTCTATGCTTTATTATAATATAAAGATTCTCACAAATGCTATTTCCCCTACATGGATTTCAGTCTACCTGTACGACCTGCATTGCGTGTTTTATAATCATTTGTGCGTGTACCAAAAGACTGCATTTCACAAAGACATCCATGTCATGCTATTATGCGATAACTGCATAACATATCAACTCAACCACTACATTCGAGTCATTCTTATTTGCAAGAAGTTGAAGTACATTGTTTACAGAAGCTGCAATAGAAACTTAGTAAGTGTTTTTAAGTGACTTTCCCTTGCGCTGGAAGATAAACTGCTGAACGATAACGTTGTTCGTCAATTGGTGAATATAGTGTACATATTAGCTTATAGGTGGACATTAACGTAATATTTATCCTGTTATTATCTCACTGAGCTGGTTCGCAGGAACTTTAACGAACATTTAAGTATATATAGCTGCAAGATTAGGTTTATAATCATATACTCGTTTAGGATTACAATTGTTTATGCAATGCTTTAGCTTTGAAAGGTATATTTCTTGTGATATTCTGCAAGGTCGATACTTAGCATCGACTGATATTGTTCATATCGTAGCACTGACTACATACAATAATTTAATGTTTATATTTTGTTTATTTATGAGCTTCCAGTTATTTTCAGGTAAAATAACTTATTAAAATATTCATATAATGCTAAAGGTTTCTGTTTTATTTACAAAATCGCTTTAGAACTAGCCCCTATGGTAAATTATAGTGCCAATGAGCACTCTCTGTTTAGAACATCGACCAAGATCGAATCTGAAACACACGTCTTCCAAAGCTTCTTGAAAAATTGCTTCTGAATATAAGTTGAACAAGAGCGGAGACAACATACATCCCTGTCGTACTTCTTCTAACTTGTATGGTGTTGGACATAGTATTGTCTAATTTTACTTGTGCAGATTGGTACCAATACAGGTCTTCAACACATCGGATGTTTTTCTGATCTATATCAGGCTTTTTTAGGAGCTGCATTAATTTATGGTGTTTTACTCGATCGAATGCTTTTTCGTAATCTATAAAGCACAGGCACACGTCCTTTCTCAGATCGTAGCAATTCTGGACAAGCACTTGCGTTGCGACTATCGCTTCTCTTGTACCTAATCCCTGTCCCTATCTCATATATAATATTAAATATATAAAATAGTGCTGTGATGCCTCTTTCATCCAGAAGTTTTAATATTTCTGAAGGAATTTAGTCAGGTCCAACCCTTTGTTGCTTTTTGAATTACGCATAGCTTTTTCTATCTCGTCTTTAGTGATCGAAGGTCCAGTTAGAAAGTTCTTAATTTCAGTTGGAGATCTGTCGTTGTCAATGTATTTTTCCCAAATATAGTATTTCTCTTTGCTATCAAGAACTATCTGGTTGGTCTTATTGACTGTCAGAGTTGGTCTCATTTTTTATATAGGGATGCCAGTAGTCTCCTTCAGCTTTTTGTGCAGGTTAAGATCGTCGTGTGTCGTGTTGGCTTTGCAGCTGTTCTATTTTAATGCACACTCGTAGCAAGATCTCATCCGCCATCCATTTTTTGTTTTTTGTTCGTTGCTTTATATTCTAATCTGTTCTGCATAGAGTTTGTTACAATATCCGATAACTTTGTTATCGCTGTTGATGGCGTTAAATCTTCTCCAATATTTGTTGTTATTGTTTGAATTTGTGTGTTTATTTCATTACACATTTCGGCCCTAATTATTGGGTCCCTTATTTTTCTAACTCTATCCTTCGCTGTGTGGTTGGCCTTCTTTCACTTGCCAATGCAATTTTTATAACGGCCTCCAATAGTACATGGTCAGAAGGTACATCTGCCCCAGGATATGTGCTAGCTCTCTTGACGGTTGAGCTGAATCTTCGGTTGATGAGGATGAAATCTATTTGATTTACATTGTACCGTACCGGTTTAAATAACATTTCAAAAATATGACATTGACAAGGATTATTCGTCTTTTGTTCTATGGCTGACGTGACTGAAATTTACTGGCAATATGACGCCCTGCAGTTGAAATAGCGTTATGCAGCTTTCTACCAAAAATTAAAAAAACAAAGTATTTCTTAATTTTTCTTTTATTGATTTGTTGTTATTTGGAATTCCGATGTTTAATGTTCAGATTGAACTCACAATATGTTATCTAATCAAAGCCACGCATTAGTGCAACGACAACAATTGCACTGTTTTATAAAGTATCCCCTAAATCAGGCTCTGTACTGTTCTGCTTGTAAGTAATGACAGCAGCCGTTGAAGAATTTACCAGTCTTCACTGTGTCTAAATTTGATCGACATCGGCTGAAGAACAAAGACAACACAATAAGGTGAAGTGGGTTCCAACTTAATTTTGCCTGCGTTGTTGCTGCTCTATTGATTTGATTGTGTCAAATATTACTACAAGCGCTAGAGTAAAAAAAAGATCCATAGCTACACTCTGACCTAAATTTAGCACTTCCCTGTCGCATGATTTGCTTTCAAATTAAATAAATTATAAATTGAATACACTAGGTGCGAAACGGCCAATTCTCATAAAAGCATTTTAACACAAAATACCAAAGTTGTTTTTATTTGTAAAACGAAAAGTCACCGACACCTTTGCGGCTTCTTAGGTCGCCGCTTTGATTGTTGTAAGGATAAAGGTAGTGATCTCAAAGGACAAACCGACTCGGGGTGATTTCAACAAAATGAATAAAAGATCTATCGAATAAAAGAGAATGGAATATTTCGAGCGTACATTCATTCTGATAAAAATAGGTTTATTTTTATAGGCACACAAATAGGTTAAGATATGATTTTTGCATAGAGTATGTAAAGACGCCGCCGTGCGGGAATTGAGAGCAAGGCTAGTTTTAGTGTTGTGTAGTACTGATTAACAACATGATATTTTATAAATACGGCTTCGATTGTGAATGTGTATGCCCTTGGTACAGATAATTTTGGGGATGCCACGCCTTCCACTAGGGGACAAAACGGATTTTACCAAGCATCATTGAGAAATTTTCGTTAAAATAGAGCAACAGGCAACAAAAGTAAACTGGAACTGGACCTCGCTCTTGATGACATAATATAACAATCTAATCCGCATTCGTTAACTCTCCTTCTTTTTCTTAGGTTAGGTTTAATTGAATTTAAAAATTGTATTATTTGTAGGTATAGAAATATTGCAGAAACTTTTAAGAACCTATGGGGGTTCTATAGCCTCTGTGGCAAAGTAAAGATAGATTGAAATTTAAATATTTGTATTGTCAAAAACACATAATATATACGTATGTTCGTCAAACCGTTTAAAGCGTCAACAAAAATTGTTTTTAGTTTGTTTGTTTATTATTTTTTCAACAAATATGTCAGCAGAAGGCTTGCTAATTGAGCTGATTCAATCGTTCTCTCATCTGTACGATTTAAGGAACAAGAATTTCAAAAACAATGAAATGAAGGTTCCTGGCAAACAATTTCGGGTTCTTTAAAAATACCAGGTATTTTAAATAGTTTATATTAGAAATATATACGTTATCCATTTATGTCTTTTTTTTTTTGCTTTAGTTGAGGAGTGCAAACGGATGTGGACCAATTTAAGGGTCCGCTACAGCAGGGAGAAGAAGGCCCTTCCATCAGGCTAGGGAGCAACCGAGGTTTCAGAGTGGGAGTTTCTTAACCACATGTGGTTTACGAGTGATCTAATTAAACCAAAAAAGTAAGCCTGAATATTAATCGTATTTTTGTACCAAAAATAAAGATTGCCATCATAAGTTGCGTTTATATAGAATTTAGAATTATTATTATTATTATTATAGGTCTTAAAATACTAATGCAACGATGAGGTCAAGCAAATAAAAAAAAAAGGAGAGTCGAAGGGGCCTCTCAGGATGAGTCGGAATCACCATTTGATTCGCTAAGAACAATAATAGGTGGTTAGTTGTATGTTTTCTTGATTATAATATTAATGATATTCATAATTACTAATGTTACAATGATCTCATACTAAACTTGCCTGCTAAAGATACTTGCACTTCTCTAAATTAGGGAACTGGCCCAAGAGGTCTCGGAGAACATTATTATTGAATTGTCAAATACAAAAATTTGGATAATAAACTTTACCGATGTTAAAATAGCTCATTTATGATATTCAATTTCAATATTAATGAGTATTCTGTTAGTGTTTTCAATACGAAATAGAATAATGCAAAAAATTTAAAGTCGATTTTTTTGTAGCCGAAACAGATGCAGAATAGACCTATAATGTGGAGAGTGACACAGAAGGTAAATTAGATGAGCCACGTATACTCTTAAAATGATAAAAATGTGCATTACGAGTGGACTACAAATCATTTTGTGGACATCAAAGTAACCATTGGAAATTCTATAGAAAAGATAATATTTAAAATTGATATTTCTATTGTTATCAATCATAACCTTTTTTGAAGGTCCAAGTAAGGAAAGTACCCCAATATTGAAAAAGGCCAAGAAAGGGGACGATATTGTTGCCGTTGCTAAGATATTGGCAGATGACTATAAACAAGAAAACAACAATTAACACGACATTTGGGCAGTATGTGTCTATGACGTTAGATAGTTTGCCTGTCAAAGTCCAAAAAGGAAGGAAAGTAAAAATATGTCAGTGATTTCTGTGATATTTTTGTAACTTTTGTGATATATCTGCCTTTTATACTTACTGTTCGACTGTACTAGATTTTAATGTTATGTTCCTGTTTTTTGTTGTTAGTTTTTGATATATCTAGTCTTCATGAAACAAAAAATTGAAGATATGGTATTTTGTCTGGTAACAATGCTAGTAGTTTATATGGTTATTCGTTTATCACATAATATTGAATGAATATTACATCTTGTCTTTGTTGTGTCGTGAAAATTTGAATGTTCTGTGTTTGCTGTATTTTCTATGGCGTTTCAGTTTTTTGTAGTATTTAAGATTAAATGCATTATTTGAATATTTTGTTTTCATTTGTCATTGACAACTGTTAAACTGACGTAATCAATCCACTGTTAATTTTGTAATAGTCTTCTTAATAAGAAAATGATATGAGCTTGTCCAATGCCAAGCTAAACTAAACTAAACTAAAGGGCAATTTGTATAGTGGCGGCTCGTGGCTTGAAAACAGTTGTTAGTTGTATAGGTAGGAACAAGTTGCAGATAGTTTATCTAAGGTAAATTAAGTAAATGTGAGGTAAGGTAAATAAAAACCTTGCTAAAATGCGAATGCGCCGTTTTTTGTTCCCACCTATACACCTGTTTTCAACCCGCGAGCTGTCATTTGTTGTATATAATCTTAAATGTTAAAGTGCATTACAAGGGAACTGAAACAGGAAAAACGATACTTATATTTTTAATGAAATAGAAAATTTAAAATCTTATTCATATGAAAACGAAAAAGTTAGTGAAAAATGAAAAAAAGTCAGAAATACCTCGATTTTTAATGTTAATAGAAATATTAGGAATCATTGTTGCATTGCTCTAAAATATTCTAAATTTGTACATATTTGTAATTCTAAAAAAACAGTATTTTAATATTCAACATTAACACCCAATTTTTGAGCAGGTTAAAAATTTCTAGGAAACTGAACTTGACACGATGTAGTTGCCAAGGTAAGTAGCCTTCTGTGACAAAATATTGAGCAACAGCAACCCTAAGATGAAACAAATAACGAGTTGCATTATTGGAACCTGTTTGTCTTATAGACTGGAGGTTATTAGTGACCCATTTTCTTCATCACCATTATCTGTGAAGTGTGGACAATATGCTGTGTCGGTATTTGTCTGATTAATTCTGCAAAAATTATGCAAAATTACACACGTTTGCATAAAAAGGTCCACATGTTCTGGAGCTGCGTTAATGATTTGCTTTAGTAACCGTCACCTAGCTACTAAAATGCCAAAGGCATTTTCAAAGACTCGTCTGCACCTTGAAAGCCTATAATTAATTTTTTCTTGTGTAATTGCCAATCCTGCTCGTCCTCCATATGGTCTCATAATGTAATTTTTTACGGGAAGAGCCTGATCCCCTACTAACACATAAGGCATTTTTGTGTTTGTGTTAGGAATTTCCCTAGGTGGTGGTATGGACATAGTATTTTCCTCAAATCTTGTACCGAAAATAGAATTTTTTAATATGCCTCCGTCGCTTTGTGACCCATAACTTCCTAAAAATAGGATTTTTTTAGGTTTAATATTAATTTCAGAAACAATATGTAACAAATTACCTATATCTACTAGTCTAAAATATATTTAGAGACACAAACAGCTAAGAGCACTATATTAAAATCCTTCTTATAATTAAAAAAATGTGATCCACTATTTGCTGGAGCCTGGATACTTATATGCTTGCCATCAATGGTTCCAATACAATTTGGAAAGTTCCACTTGGTAAAAAAATCGTTAGCGATCTCATAATAGTCATCTATTGTAGGCTCTCTTAGATATTCTGCAGTTAATGCATCACATATAGCACGACATGTTTCTTCCAGTATTTGACCAATTGGCCCATCTGGAAGGCCCATGCCAAGTTCTGCATGGACCGACCTTGACAAAGGTATCTAAAAAAAAAACAATATGATTATTATGAAATTCTAATAATTTTGTAGTGAATTTAATAGTATTCACAAAAATTTCTCCTTACTGCAATGTTATTGCTAAGCGCTCCTCTGGAGATATGCCATAAGATATGTTCCTTTTTTTTTGTTTCAATTAAAGCCAGCAATTTATTAAATAACGGCACTCCCATTCTTGTGAACTTAAAAAAATCGGCAGCATCTTCTTTTTTCATATGTTTAAAATAAACGTACTGGCTTCTTTCCCTTCTGATTCTATTTATTGGCCTTGTTTCATACCATCTGGCCCTTCTTCTTGTCACTTTTCTTGCGGCTACCGCCAGCAATAGGATGGTAAAGGTTCCCGGTAGCATTTTTCCGTTTCCTATGTGGTTACCGCTACATGGAGCGCTAATCATATAGGATTTGTTAAGCTATATCTGACGTCGCGTTTCCTATTAGGCCAGCGCACACTGACACTATCCGTTGACATATCCATCAATTTTGACGTTTATAATAATTATTGGTGCAATCATTTTGTAATATTTCTCGTTGTGTCTCGTTATTTCTCGTATTATTATTTGTGTTGACTCTCGCGTAATGGAAGAGATAATTAAAAAGTTTGATGCTACGTGTAAATTTATAAGTTGTGTGAGTAAGAAGGAGAATGAATACGAAATAGTTTTGCGTACCAAAGTAAATTCTCCAGACTACGATGAACAGTGTATGCAGTGGATAAACGAATTTTCTGCTGCTCCAAAAACGCAAATTATGCAAATTTGCAGAGGCTTCATTATAGAAAAGATTTTCTTTGTCATCACAGCAAAAAAAATTAAAACCGCTACCCCGACTAACCCAAAACACTTCTTGCGGAAATATGTCATTTTCATTTTTTGAGTTAGTTTGGGATAGCATTGGTTAGTTTAGGTTATCTTTGGTCAGTTTGAGTTAGCTTTGGTTAGTTTTAGTTAATTTCGTCTTGTTTAAGCTTCCACTACGCACGAAAGGCTTGCGCGAAGCGCAAGCCTTTCTTCGCGCAAGCCTAGGCGAAACAATTTCGGTTAGCTTGAGTTTGCTTTGGTTAGTTTAGGTTAGCTTTTGTTAGTTTGGGTTAGTTTTGGTTAGTTTAGGTTAGTTTTGATTAGTTTGGGTTAGCGTTGGTTAGCTTTGGTTAGTTTCGGTTAGTTTCATCTCGTTTAAGCCACTACACACATCAAGTCTTTCTTCACGCACCTAGGCGAAACAATTACGGTTAGCTTGGGTTTGATTTGGTTAATTTGGGTTAGCTTTAGTTAGTTTGGGTTAGCTTTGGTTAGTTTAGGTTAGCTTTGGTTAGTTTGGGTTACCTTTGGATATTATCGGTTAGTTTCGTCTCGAGACGAAACTAACCGAAACTAACCAAAGCTGACCCAAACTAACTAAAATTAATCTAAACTAACCAAAACTAATTAAAGCTAACCCAGAGTAACCAAAGCAAACCCAAGCTAACCGAAATTGTTTCGCCTAGGCTTGCGCTTCGCCGCTTCGCGCAATCCTTTCTTCACGCAATTGCGTAGTGGCTTAAACGAGACGAAACTTTTTTTTTTTTTTTTTTTTATAGAGGTTTAGGAAATGCTTATCTATGCACTCCCATGGTCAACGGTGATTTGCATTTCTGTTTGGTGATAGGCCATTCTGGCGGCCATGGGGAGTGTCGGACTCCGCCGAAGCGACCGACTAAAACCCTTTTCCTCTGTTGGTCTCCAGCTGCCTGTCCCGGCACCATTTCGAAAAAAATATCAACTTCGAGACAGGAGCTCTTACTTTCTTCCGTTAGTGTCCGATGTCTCTTTCCAGGTCTTTCTCTTCTCTTTCCTTTTTCTCTACCATCGCAGCCATTAGTTTTTCGATAGCGTTCCAACCGGCTCGATCCTTCAGCATAACGTTGAGCAGGTTTTCTTTTGTGAGTCTGCGCCCTACATCAATTTGAGCCATCTGCCTGATTGCTTCAAATCTACTGCATTCGAACAGCATGTGTTCTGGAGAGTCTTCAGTTGCATCTCCATAGATGCAGGCGGGAGAATCTCTCTTCTTAAAACGGTACAGGTAAGTCCCAAAACATCCATGGCCCGACAGAAATTGGGTTACAGCATAGTTGACCTCTCCAAAATTACGGTCTACCCACGAGCGGACGTCCGGGATGATTTCCTTCGTCCATTTAGCATCGTTGCTATTGGATCTCCATTTCTGTTGCCACCTGTCCAATGTCTTTCTTCTCTCTGACGAGACGAAACTAGCAGAAACTAACCAAAGCTAACCTAAACTAACTAAAGCTAACCCAAACTAACTAAAGCTAACCCAAACCAACCAAAGCTAACCCAAACTAACCAAAGCAAACCTAAACCAATCAAAGCTAACCCAAGCTAACCGAAATTGTTTCGCCTAGTAGTATCAAACTTTTTAATTATCTCTTCCATTACGCGAGAGTCAACAGAAATAATAATACGAGAAATAACGAGACACAACGAGAAATAGATCTGTTCTATATTGTTGTGGAGGATTCATGTTTTACCTTAAAATTGTTTGGGTTTTCTCTCCAATTAGAGCCGCTTGCTCTGGCTCTAATTGGAGAGAAAGCCCAAACAATTTTAAGGTAAAACAACGAGAAAGATAACAAAATGATTGCACCAATAATTGTTAAAGTCAAAATTGATGAATATGTCAACGGATAGCGTCAGTGTGCGCTGACCTAATAGGAAACGCGACGTCAGATATAGCTTAACAAATCCTATATGATTAGCGCTCCATGTAGCGGTAACCACATAGGAAACGGAAAAATGCTTCCCGGTAGTACCGTTTCGTCATCGATTATTATTTAAAAAGTGTAATATGCAAATCTTCAACAATAATACCTAAACAAAGAGTTTACTTTACTATTTTTTAGGTTAACAAAGATAAAAAATTAGACAGCTTATTGACAATTCTCAGTTTACAGCGCATGCGTCAACATAACATAAGCCCATTTATAAATCGACCAAAAATTCTTATGTGCTTATGCTATGCTATGTCTATGATATGCTTATGTTATGTCAATCTATAAATCCAGCTTAACTGTAGCGAAACTGACTTAAATTTTGTATTGAAAATATATCTACCCTAAAAAATATACTATGCACTATGGATGTATGTACATACCTATATATTCCTAATCGGAGAAAATTAATAGCAGATTTCTTCTCTTTTGTGAAAACCGATTTATTGCCTTTTTAATAATTCTGCCTTTATTATTATTCTCAAATTATCTGTGAACGCTAAGCATATAGAGACCAGAGACCAGAGAGCAGAGAGTTTTTCCTCAGACATGGTTGATCTCAACCACGTTTTTACACGTCAGAGGGTACTAAAAGATCTTTCAATTGTTGTTGTGGTATTGTAGGAAAATAGTCAATATAATTTTCAGGCACCTATGCATGTTTCACTGAATTTGAAATTTACTTTTATACCAAGCATTATTTTAATATTCTAGGGGGGGGGGGGGGGGAAGTCCTGTCGACGCTCATGAGTGGACCGGAGCCGGAGTATTTGGGCCAGGAACCAAATTCTCCGAAGCAATGGGAAAGCACCCGGACATATTCCAGGCGGAAATTAACGACATAGGAAGAGGTGCGCAGTCAAGCAGCTATCAAAGCGCTGAGCTCACCAATAATTAGCGCCAGAGCGGTATGTGAATACCTAGATAGGCTAAATAATCTGGGCAAGAATAACAAACTATCCCTTCAATGGATACGAGGACACACTGGCAACGAAAAAGCAGACCAAAGGACAAAAGTAGAACGCACAAACTCCGCCGTTAGGACCGGAACCTTTCTGTGGTATAGGGATGCACACCTACAAGGAAGAATTTAGGAAAGAAGAGCGAACCAAATGGATCAGTCTATGGAAACGTCTTTCAGGATTAAGGCAATGAAGAACGTTTCTAGTACCCCCTCACTCAGGAAGATCAAAAAACCTTATAACACTGAGGAAGAACAATCTCCGCATCCTCACCAGCTTTCTTATGGGCCACTGCCGATTGAGAAGGTACCTGGAGAGAATAAAAATTGAAAACGAGGACAGTTGCCGGTCCTGTGAGGGGAGGGAGGAAACCCCGGAACACCTTCTCACGGAGTACGAGGCGGTCGCAAAGAGGTGAACTTCCATCCATAGAAGCAAGATCATTCATTCATTCATTCGATAGAGAAGTTTTATGAGAAGAACTCTCTTAATGTCTCTCTGTTTTAAAAATGTTGGGAAAATGTAAAAGCATGGATGTCTAACTCAAAAAAATGAAAGGTTTTGTTTTTTTTCTCGAAAAGTATTTTTTTTTAGATTTGGAAATGAATGACTTTTAAACATGGTGGTTTAATTGAATTTTAGTTTTTCGCTATATCGAGTTTGACATAACACGTCATCACTTTATTAATATGAAGAGCGGGGATATGAGCAAAACATACCAAAAAATGGCATCCATCAATTCGATTGAAAATGCCGAATTGGCATTTTTCTAATTTTCAATTTGAAAAATCTAATTTAAGCGTACGCAAATGTAAAGCTATTTTCAAGGAATCTGGTTCAGATTCATAAACCTCGTGATCTGTGCTAGACAATTTTCTCTACGAGATCGGGAAATACGAGGAACGATATTAAATTGAAACTTGTTGAAAATTGCAAAAAATGAGTGAAGATTGGAAAATTTGGAAGTTTTTTGGCGATTAGAGCCAGTTTCTTGTGGATGTTATGGCAAGTTTCAAGGAAAAATTTTGCTTTTAGCATAGCGATGCGTATAGTTTTTGTGATAAGTAGTGCAGATTTATTTGCCTGAAACCTCATTTAAAACGATTTCAAGATGAGAAAATGCGATAAGAATGCGACAGCTGCCCACTCTGCAATACAAAATGAAGGTTTGGAGGAAGGAGTTGATTTCGAAACGGATATTTATGAATAATTTTATGTTTCTGTTCTGTAATACTAAAATTATATATTTTGGCAGTGGCACACACACTAAAGGGAGGATTCTATGGCACTCGGCGAGCGATGTGTGTGAGAAGATGTTGATTGATACGGTTCTAATTAGGGGGAAACAGATGTCCTGGGAGTGAGTTCCACAGTGATGCAGTGCGCCAGACAAAGGACCTCTTGTAAAGCGCCGTTCTAGGTGTTTCTAGTTGTACGACGAACGGGTGCGCTCTAGCCGTCTGTCGTGACTGTCAGACAGGTGCTGCTGTGGGGCGGATGATGCGGACCAAATCCTGGGTATATCTGCCGTAAAATATCTATAAAACAGGGTAATCTCGGCTACATGTCTATGATGTTCGAGACTATTCAGATCCCAGGTCAACTTCGGGTCACCGACTAGACGCACAGGTCGCTTCTGAATGGACTACAGCAGCTTTAGGGTGTTATTTGTGCTTTATGGAACAAAAGTAGCTGCTGCGGTGTATATAATATTTTGTTGCGAAATAGCTCACCAAGCTCCTTCGAACTGAGACACCCAGAAGTCCAATTGACGTGGATGAAGGAATAAATCGTCGATCCTGCCATAATGATGTCAGGGCACGTCGTATTGGCTTTTTTGGTAAACGTGGCAGCTTGGGTTTTTGCAGCATTAAATTGGAGCAAATTTCTGTCGCCTCAAGTTCGAACTCTCTCCAGATCTTGACTAATTGTTGTAATCTGGTCCTGTCTGCCGTGATAAGTCTCAGTGGCTGGTAAAGGTTTTTCTGATCTAAATTGGAAGACGAGGGAAGTGTCATCTGCAAAACTGTAAACAGGATTCTGGTTTCGGTTAGCAGGCCATTGATATAGATGAGAAACAAAGTTGGTGAAAGTATTGGCCTGAGGCACTACCGCACTTATGGTGAATGTGTCTGAGATGTATGCATCATTTGTAACGTGCAGAGATCGGTTCTTAAGGAAACTGGCAAGCCAGCTGCAGAGAGACGCTGGCAGTTCGAAGGACATCAGTTTGTTGTGCAATCCGTCATGCCAAACTCTGTCGAATGCCTTCGAAAAATTTAACGCGATCGCTCGAGATTCTCCGTAGTTCTCAATTACCCTACTCCATGGCATATATGTATGATATAGGCCAATATAACTCCCGTCGATATCTGTTTACGGAAGCCGTATTGGTTATCGCTAATATATTATTAAGTAACCTTTATTTTTGTATTATTTGTTCATAATTAAATAAAACCATTTTAAAATATTGCTTCCTGTGCATTTTTGTTACCTAATAATTAAATCCAAGTTCCTAAGTCCATGTCTAAAAAAACACTTTTCTCTAAAAATAAACCATGGTAATATTTATTTTTGGGAAACTATATTTTCAATGCTATCGAATAATGCTCTATATATAAATAAAAAATAAGTAAATATTTCCAACAGTAACATTTTCAGCACAAAATAAAAACTATATATTCGTTTTTCTCTAAACTTAAAAAAAATTACTAAGGCACATTTTGCACTGGGTTCTTCATTTAGGCATCATTCATTATTCATTACATATTCGAAAAAATAATGGTGACATAAAAGTTAATAAAAAAGTTATGGGATATTTGTCATCATCTGAACTAGTCTTTAATTATAGTCTATTGCAGAAAACTATGTTTGATATTAAATTGAACCTTTTATTTTCTTTCCAATGCATTTCCATAATTCTTTGGGTTAATTCGTATGTGAGCCAGACTATTCATTCATTGGATTCATTTCCGGTGCGCTCCAACATTAATTATTACTTTTACAGCTACATATACAGGAACACTAGGTGTGTCATTAGTTTACATTACGTTGTTTAATGTCACCGGATATCAACTCGGGCATATACACATGTCATTTCATCCCGATAGCCTGCGAATGCGGAGAGGTGAACAAATTTTCACATCTCTTCCGCTCTAGCCGATCCACATGCTACAAAGCCGAAATACCTCATAAATAATACACATGTTATTGACACGTTTCTGCTAATGAAGCTATTAGGGAAATTAGCGCTAATAGTCTCTACTAAATATCTACATTTTAGTGGGATACATATTTTATGATGAGGGCCTCGGTAATGGCAGAACAGGTGCCACTAAAAATTTTATTTCCTGATTTGGATCGAGTGTTTGGCGAATTTGAGGTATCAGATAACTTTTAATGGGTTATTTCTTTTAAACGATTCATTACAGGTCATATTATCATCATTGCCTACTATCCTGTCACTTTATGAAAATTAAATCAAAAGTTACACTTTTTATGATTTTATGTACCATTAGATATTTTTAGGGCTTTATTTAGAAATGATCTAAAGTTTGCAGATGTTTTGGCCATCTTTTTCTTACAATTATCATTATAGGGCAGATCCCTGGTTCAAAGAAGCTTATCCTCAAAATATTAATGTACCTAAGCTGGAATTTTCCAATATAAAATTATGGGGGCACTGAACTTAGATTTTGTAATTTTAACCTTTGAAGCAAACTAAATGCAATTGAAACTGCTATGGAATATAATGGCGGTAGGGTGAAGCTTCCGCTGAAGTTTATTTATTTAGCGTATGGCACTTACAAACACATGCAAAACATAACATACATAAAAAAAAAGAAAAAAGGCACTTGTAAAAAAGGACAACATTGGACATAGTAAAACAAGGATAGACAAACAACATGTAGGATACTATAGTCATATTGGAATCAAAATCCAACGAGCCGACTCCGGTATGGCCATTCGAAAGTCCGCGATGTTACCTGGATAAGAACGTAGATGACGGTCCCGGCAATCGCTCACAACATGGTGAATAGTCTGGTTAATAGCATCCCAGTCGCAGGAGAGTGAATCGCGCTTGCCCCATTTATACAATGAGTCAGCGCAGACGCCATGTTCCGTCCTAATCCTATTGAGTGTAGACCAAGCTTTACGGGGAAGATCAAAGCCAGGAGGTTTTTCGTTTATCATCTCTCGTAGCAATAAGTGGAGTTCCGATGACGTCTTATGGGTTATTTCTTCCCGCCAGCTACTCCCTATCTGGAAGTGGTTCCGAGACAAATTCTCTGCTGTAATAATAGAAGGGCGTCTTGGTTTTAGCCGCTGGGTATGCAAGCCTGGCATGTCTGTATGTATAGGAAGCTCAGGACTATAAGCTATTTTCTTGTACTCATTCAACAATGCATGAGATCTGCGCAGATTGGGTGGTTGTATATGGCTTAATATTGGGAGCTAATATGTAGATGTTGGTCTAATGGTGCCAGATACCATACACATGGTACTGTTGAGCTGGGTTTCTATTTTCCCTATGTGAGGGCATTCATACAGGAGCGATTTAATCTTCCCGGCAGTCATCGTCAGATGATGTTTAAATTATAATATCCTATCCAGTGTAACTCACAGGTATTTGGGGTGAGTATTTAGGCGTAGCAAGTTGTTATTGAAATATACCTCTAAATTTCTATTTGCCATCTTATTATTAAGATGGACGCATGTGACTTCTGCTTTGCTCATGCTGAGGCGGAGCCTCCATTTATCAAAATGTAGTCCCAGCACTGCTAGATCGTCTGTGAGGTGAGAGTTACCTCAGTAGTTTCAAAGTATGTGTGTCTAGTTGCTATAGCTAGGTCATCGGCGTACCCAACTGTGCGCGATGATATTTACGGGATGTCAGCAATGTAAAAGTTAAATAATGATGGGGCTAGCACTGATCCCTGTAGTAAGCCATCGTTCAGCATCTTCTTCCTATTGATACTGCCCCCCATAATAACCTAGGAATGATCTGACACCAAGCATGCTATCTATAAGAGACACCATAGTCCTACAAGGGACCAGAGAGAGGCCATGCCTCCAGACGTTGTCATACGCGGCTGTAAGGTCCACAAACGCAACTGAGATTTTAAGACATAGTTGAAAACCTGTTTTGATGAATGAGGTGAGGGCTAACACTTGGTCAGTACAGCTGCGCTTAGATCTAAAACCAGCCTGCTCTATGGGGATTACCCGCTCAATATTGCTATGGTCTGAGGGGCATATCCCGAAGCTAGAATATCTGAAAAGAACCGCAATAGCCAGAGTTTTGTGTTTTTACCACAGTGTAATAGGAATTCTGGGTGAATTCCGTCGAACCCAGGGGCTTTTCCAGTCTTGACGTCCTTTAGGGTCATTGTTACTTCGCCCACCGTGAAAGGAATGGAGAAATCCGTTTTGGGTGGGCTAGCAACTTTTTCTTGTTTAAGCTCCAATCTTATTTCCGAGGCATGCTTTTTGTTTCATCGGGATCCAGAAGAAGTGACAATATGGAGAGCGACCTGGTTAGGTGTTACTGCAGACGCTGGGCGGATTGTAGGTGTGCTTGAACCATTATTTTTCAGGAGACTGCTTGAGCGTGATCCAGACATTCGACAGTTTCAATCCAATTCTGCCTTCGAGATGCATCATGGGAATTAAGAAGTTGCTTTGTTAAAATTCCACCTAGGCCGTGGAAATGATTTAATGAGCGGTATTTGAATTCCAGTCTCGAGGAGCACTGGTCGATGTTGGCTATTTGGGAAATTATTGAGGACGCTTCTAGTAGTTGGAAGAGGGCCTTTTCTATTGTTTTCTGAGACAAAGTACAAATCAGGGTTGTAGTCGCGGCCTGGAGACCGCCGATCTAAAAGTTCCTTTATCCTTAGCGTCGAAGACAAGGTGCATTTGGTGGCATCCAGCCCAATTTGCTAGGCCAAGGCTGCAGGTGTCATTATGGCTGTATTTCCATTGCTCATGGTGGCTTTTGAAATCACCTACATATATTGCTGGATGGCCAAGGTACTGCAGGTGGATTATACATATTTATAATAGTGATCTCTCCCATAAAGATGTAGTCCGAGCACTCTCACAGTAAAGACTGTGATAGTGTGGGCAGTATTATCGTTCATTGATAAAAGTAGGTGAGCATTTTCTATGTTGTTACGGACATATTATGTTGCATATAAGCATGGTGGTAGGTTGCTACAGTGGTACCATAGCCTGGAATTTCCCTCTAGCGTGGAGTTGGTCCTCATCGGCCTGCATGATGACCAGATCGACATCGTTCTCTTGTAAGGTATTGGCACCTAGCTCTGCTGATGCCCTCAATGTTTAGTTGGCAAACCCGGACTACTGGTCCGAGGTTTCTGGCAAGATAGTTCTGACAAGAACCATTTTTTTTTTCGCTTTTGAGATTTGGTTATACTGGTTTGCAAATGTTTGAGCCAGGAGATTCCAAAATGGTTGCCAGTATTATGCTAGTTCTTTAGCGTTACCCAGGGTGCACGTGTAGTGTTCTACTACGGACGCCAACTTGCTTCGCACCCCTCCGCTGAAGTTATTTATCCATTAGGTAGTTTCTTCATACTGAAATTTTTGAATGTTGGATTGGACATTGATGGACATCACGTTCTTCAGACATAAATCCACTTGTTCTTTATATCTGATATTATTTTATCTGAATGGAGCTTCCTCTCAGTTCATTTATTCGTCAGAAAAGCTATTTGTATTGATTCCTTGAGTTGTTTAAACGGATTATTTTGCACTAACAATAAATATTTTTAACTTCTAATAGTATTTATTCCGCGCTATGCCGCTATATTATGGCAGTTTTACGAATCTTGCTTTTGATGCATTATTTAATATTATGACATGATCTATAGGTTAAAATATGTAGATTTATACATTTAATTGCCTGAAATCTCATTGAAAACAGTTTGAACCGGAAAAATGGACCAGAATCAGAAAATGTGGACAATTTTTGGTGATTATAAACAGTTTTTGGATGATTTCAATTGTGGCAGATTTTGAGGTAAAATTTTACTTTTAGCATATCGATTCGGCATATAGTTCTTCTGAAAGTAAGTAGATTTATTTGCCTGAAATCTCATCCAAATCGATTTGAAGATGGGAAAATGATGCCAGGATCGAAGAATTTGGACATTTTCAAGCAATTAGCAGCGGTTTCTGCCAATTTCATGTTAGATTTCGAGGTAAAAATTTACTTTAAACATCGATGTTTTGGCCAGTAACTTCAAAATACAGAATACAAAAAATTCTTACATTTCATAATATTAACCTTGCATTGTTGAAGCTTTCACTTCTGTCGTATGATTTTCTCAGTTAATTTTCCATTGTACATAATATATTGTTTCAGAATGCAAATGAGCTCATTTAATATTTGAATTTGAAGTTGTGGTTATTTGAACGCGATAGTCTTTTAACTATCAATAAATAATTAAACTCCTTTCTGCAAAGCGGGTGTTACGGCTTTAATATATTTCTAGCAACGGATGAGCTAGGTCCCTACAAATAATTCATAATCATATTAATGATATTCAAGGCAAACCCGTTGATGAGTTTGGGTTAAAATGGTTCAGTTTTTAATAATTTAAAACGCGTATTTGAAATTTTAAAGTTCAAATCCACGCCAAGGACGACACCCCCGCAAAAGCACCCTGACTGCTTTAAAATCCGAATATTACCAAAATAGGAGGATTAACCCAATAACCCAAATGACTTTAGGCCAATTGCCTTGATTCCTGAATTAGTGAAGGGAAAATCGAATGATTTTTAGGATCGAATATCTTGCATTCGAATACTTTTGAGAATCGAATGATTATTCGAATACAAAGAATCGAATTATTTGGCTTAGTCGCGATATCCCAAATGTTTCAATTAGCGATTCAACCTCTCGAGATTTCGACTGACTTCGAAGTCTCGTTCTCGAATTTAAATTTACAAATTGTCTTATTCTGGATTGTTTGATCTTGAACTCCTCATTCTTGATACATTTAAGCATAAGAGCAAAATCTTTTTCAAAGATTAGCGAAAGCATTTACGATAAGAAAATTAAATATTGGTTAAAAGTTGTTTTGTTTAGATATTATGTAAAAGTTTATTAAATATTTACAAAAATCATCACTTTTTAATAATTAAAATTTGAATTCACAAAACTCCTTATCTTCTGCATATTGCAAAAATATGTATGTCATACCTGCCGACTACTGCATTTAAAATTAATAATATGTTTACTACAGAAGAAAAATATTCAACAATTAAAAAACTACCACAGTAATTAAACTACTCTATTTTATACTTTTTATAGTATAGCGTTTTCGATTATTGTTCACCATCAACGAATTCTTTGGGTTAGACGTCGTTGTTCACCATAATACAAAACATAGCCCGCTTTTATTTGTTGCTCAAACGGCAGACCAGCATAATCGAACAAGTTATATTATAATCGCATTTGACGCGAATTGTGCCGATTCATATTTCATTTCGAATCAACCAGCATTAGAGGGACGATTAATTCGTTGTTAGCGCATTCGAATATTTCTGGTATTCGAATTCTTCGTTGAGAATCGAATGCATTCGAATGCAAGCCAGAATCGAATCCTTCGATTATTTGTATTCGAATAGTCCCTTCACTATCCTGAATCCATTCTCGGGGAGTAACTTTATGTTCATTTTGAATCTGAGTGCCAATTTGGCAAGTCAATCATACTTGCAATGATGGACATGCTGGAATATATTGTGGAGGCCTTTGAAACGGGTGCAATACATAAACATTGTAGCTGTGACCTTTGATTGCATCCATTACCTCATAAAACTCAAAGCTCCGCCCATACTAGGTTCCGAGTCTACTAGATACAAACACAAATCAAGGTTATTCCATATTAGCCCAAACTAACACAAACTAACCCAAACTAAACACCAAGTAACCCAAAACTTCGCCCATACTAGGTTTCGAGTCTATTAGATAAAAACACAATCCATATTAGTCCATGCATCTCACATCCCAAACTAACACAAACTAACGCAAAGTAAATACCAAGTAACCCAAAACTCCGCCCAAATTAGGTTCCGAGTCCATTAGATATAAACACAAATCAAGGTTGTTCCATATTAGTCCAAGCTAACCCAAACTAACTTAAACTAAACACCAAGTAACCGAAAACTCCGCCCATACTAGGTTTCGAGTCTATTAGATACAAACACAAGTCAAGGTAATCATTCCATATTATTGATGCATCCTACACCTCAAACAACACAAACTAACCCAAACTAAACACCAAGTAACCCAAAACTCCACCCATACTAGGTTCCGAGTTTATTAGATACAAACACAAGTCAAGGTAATCCCATACTAGTTCAAACCAACACAAACTAACCGAAACTAACACAAACTAACACAAACCAATACATCTTTATTTTAGGAGGTATTGTTGCATCTCACACAACATCTTATTGGATACCTTGCAATTGATTGCCTTTGGCTCCACAAATGATTACACTTGTTTTGAATTGGTATAGAACCTCTTCGGCTCTAGCTCCAGTATGTAAACAGCACAAGTGCTAGTTTAGTGACCCTAATGAAATACCTAGGTACCTTAGACGTTTTGATAAGCAACTGGCTATCGTTATCAAGAATAAAAGAAACTAAATATGAAAATGGTTAGCAAATCCAACAAAAGAGTAAAAAGCTCTTGCAGATTGTCAAGCTTTGAACTGACTTTGACAAGATGACAATAATTATAATGCCATATTTAATTACTGGTTACTGGTCTTTAGTGTGATATTGAGGTGGTATTTGGTAAATTAATTTGTTTTTGAAGTTTTATATATCTATGATTTGGTGTTATCCGCTTAGGAAGAATTTAATGATTTTTGTTGAAAGTATTAGGAAATTTTTAAGGGTCCCTTATCAACTTCAGCTTTTTGCAAAGGTAACCAATTACTATTAAAACTAACAGAAGTTGAAGCAACACATTCATCTTTATTTAATAAAATTAAAGCACTTTCTTTAATTTTACGTTTTTTAGATGAAGGTTTCTTTGCTAAAATACTTGAAGCGTAAAAAGTCTATATGATCGAATGAAAATAATTTGTAATAATCAAAATTTCAACACAGAAAAAGAATTTTTGAGCAATATTTTGATTAATAATAACTATTCTATTGATTTCATTCAAAAATGCTTTATAGAATTAGAACAACCAAATATGAGACAAAACGAAAATAGACCTATTACGAACCTCTTTATTCCTTATATTCCTGGTTTATCAGACAAAATAAAACGAATAGGAAATAAATTTAACAGTCGTACCATTTTCAAAACATATAACACTCTTACATCCAAACTAACCAAAACAAAACCACTTAATGAAAATGAAACTACTAAAAATGTTATCTATAAAATACCATGTAAATGTAATAAATTTTACTTAGGTGAGACCTGTAGACCATGATCAAAATGTATAAAAAAACACCAAACTTACCTATATTAGAAATGCACAATTCCACAAATCACATGTTTGTCAACATGCATTTGATAACAATCACAGAATACAATGAAACGCTTCAAGTATTTTAGCAAAGAAACCTTCATCTAAAAAAACGCAAAATTAAAGAAAGTGCTTTAATTTTATTAAATAAAGATGAATGTGTTGCTTCAACTTCTGTGAGTTTTAATAGCAATTGGTTACCTTTGCTAAAAACTGAAGTTGATAAGGGACACTTAAAAAATAACTAGTACTTTCAACAAAAATCATTAAATTCTCCCTAAGCGAATAACACCAAATTATAGATATATAAAACTTCAAAAACAAATGAATTTACCAAATATCACCTCAATATCACACTAAACACCACTAACCAGTAATTAAATATGGCATTATAATTGTCATTTTGTCAAAGTCAGTTCCAAGCTTGGCAATCTGCAAGAGCTTTTTACTGTTTTATTGTATTTGCCAACCATTTTCATTTTTAGTTTCTTTTATTCTTGATAACGATAGCAGACTTGCTTATCGAAACGTCGAAGGTATCTAGGTATTTCATTAGGGTCACTAAACTAGCACTTGTGCTGCTTACATCCTGGAGCCAGAGCCGAAGAGGCTCTATACCAATTCAAAGCAAGTGTAATCATTTGTGGAGCCAAAGGCAATCAATTGCAAGGTAAACATGAATCCTCCACAACAATATAGAACATATCTACATCATATTGGATATCCAAACTAACACAAACTAACTCAAACTAAACACAAAGTAACCCAAAACTTCGTCCATACTAGGTTCCGAGTCTATTAGATACAAACACAAGTCAAGGTAATCCCATACTAGTTCAAACCAACACAAACTAACACAAACCAATACATCTTTATTTTAGGAGGTATTGTTGCATCTCACACAGCATCTTATTGGATAAATTACTATACTATAACACTAATGAAAACAAACTTCTCGGGTAATGCATTTGTTGATTCTAGAGTACCCAAGGATCGCTTTGAGAGCAGTTCCAAGTGATAACCTGGAATTACCTGCTGATGACACAGTACTCCTGAACATTGATCAAATCTTTGATAATTTAATTACAAAAATATGCGAAAGCCTTGAAAACTGGAGGATTGGTTTCTCTATAACAAACTCTCTCTCTCTCGATATGAATAAGACTACTCGAATTAGTCTTGCCTTAAGCCAGTTAGGTGATATTCAGAACATAATGAAATTTCTTGGTGTTCTACTTGTATCCTCCCTTTCCTTCCAACCGCGTGTTAATCATCTGGCCAATAGACTATCCAAAACAATATCAAGGATCTGGTACCTTTTCCTGAGACTCTGTGGGCATATCACAGGCCTTTTTAATCTGTGGCCTGTTATACAGTGTTGGCCTGGAACAATATCACCTCTACAGAAGGACAAAGTCCTCACAAAATTTTAGCTCGTGACGTCATACATGTAGGTTTTTGCTATATGGAGCGAAGATGAATGTAGGAGTGGGCTTGCGGGTGGAAGGTTAATCGCGATCGAGGAGCAATTGGTTGCAACGTTGCCAGACTACTACGATAGTAGCTAATATTAGGTTGCCCATATATAAACAATGAATCTCTTAAATTTCTCCAATATTGTAAAAACATATTTCCATAAGATGCTCTTTCCTCTTTTTATAATGTGGTTTTTCGGAATTTATGTATTTAATTATCTAATACTACTACCGTGTTCGTGCTCTTTCCTAAAATAATTCAGTGGACTCTCGATAATCTGCCGCTCGAAAATTGGTAGCCACCGCCGCCGCTGCACGCTGTGTAGAAATTATCATCATTATCTTCAGAGATAATAGCGCATACTAAGTCATTTCGGACATTCACTAAAACATTCTATCGAACTTTATCAGGAGTTTTTGCCTTACATCTTTCTTATTTGAAATTTCGCTTTATTTTTGGTGGTATATCGAATTCCTTCAGGGGGCCTGCAATAATCAATTGCAATAAAATACTTCGAAAAACATAAACCCACTTGCAAGATCGTTCCGTTAGAAGCATCAAAAGTAGTTTTTTTTTGGGGTCGAGTATTAAGGGGACCTTGAATAGCAGGAACTGTTGACTAAGGGACACAGATTATAAAATATGTGGCAATATATGGAATCGTGACAATAAAGTGCATCGTTTATCTGCAATAGGCATTCAATTTGAATATTCCAAAGATCCAAGTGGCATCTTTAAATATTCTAATCATTTCCCCACAATATACCGCTTTCCATGAAGTTCCTTCCAAGTTTTTCGAACGGATTTTATTAGACAAGTGAAATATGTGTTGCTAAATAATTTACAATCCTCCGTGCAACGTCAGTCATTTGGAAGCGCTTGAACTTTAATAGTCCTGGCATTAAAATAAAAGTTTACTTCGAATACCTGACTGAAATATCCTTAGAGATGGTATTATTATTTAATATTTGATGTTGGTTCTTAAAACAGGGGTATTCAGAGAGAATATGATTTACTAACTAAAGGGGGGATTTGGCATTAGATTTCATTTTCCGGTTGAAAAGATAATTAGGTAATGCATTACATACTTTGCTTAAGGTACTTGATTTTTTTTATATAAATTACACAAAGCCAATTATTGTAGAAATCGGATGTTGTCGTCACTGCCACTATCAAAATAAACAATCACTGTTGACAGGAATATAATAATATCGAGCTTAGAACACAAGTAGTAATTATAGCTCTCAGCAGGTATATCTCATGCACTTTAAAATCTCAAAAATTAATATTATGCAGGGCTATCAGCGCACTTCCGTTTTGTTCTTGGTAGAAGTAGCATCGTGTAGTGTAGCTGCTTTTTGGTCGCCATTGGTACAAACCACTAGGGGACCTCGTGGCGAACGTTCAGTGACCTTTGTTTTTCCGCAAGGTAGAATCGGTCGTCCGTGCCGGAAAAGATCCCCATTCATGCCGGTACTCAGGCCGGGGGGAACCGGATGTTCCCGTGAGACTATTTTTTCTGTGCCGTTCATGTTCATCCGCCATCTTAGCTATTTGCTGAATTTTGACCACCACTCTATCCTTTTTATTTATGAATATAAACAAATACTTTCTTTGCCAAATTAGGTGTGATTTATTACTGATACAACTTTTATAATGGTGAATAAGAGAGTTGAACCAGTTCATGAGGTATAGAGGTTTAAAAAAGAATTCTCTATATCTTTTTAGAGCAAGTTTCGTGTTACTTCCGACAAACCAGAATATTTATTATTGACCTCTCGTAAAATACTAAGACACTTTTTATTATTTATATGCGATCCTTTATATTTATTTTACATTTACTTATCGATACGTTAACTAAGAATATTTTTGAACATTTTCATAATTTAAGTTAAGGGATATTTTACAAGATTTTCCTAGTTTACTTTAGTATTTCAATTTCAGATTCTCGTAAAATCAAATTCATACGAATGTTTACCAAGACGGTTAAATATATTTTATAATAAACTTTTATGGACATGAATTTCCTTCTAGCTCGGATAAACATTTCAAATTATTTATTGGGGAAATATCGAGGCCGCAAGATGCTCTCCGCAGTATTTATGGGAAAGTTCACAGGCCTCGCTTTCATATTCAGGAAGTTTACAAAATAAGCTCCTTCTGATTCTAAGAAACACGTATACACAACTATAAATCTGCTTTTTTTCCACCCCTACGGCCCGAAAGTTTCTCGGAGGGGAAAAATTAAACGGCAACAACTGATATGGTCGTAAAAGTGATATTAATTTTTTATTAATCTTTGTTTGATATCTTGTACACACGCACATCCTTTATATAAATCAAGGCAAGTTTGCCCTATGTTGGGTAACTGTCTGTGTTTTTATAGCATATTTTTTAAAGTTTTAAAAATCCAGGGTATTTGGAAGAATTTAATGTTAGAATATCTTGCTAGGGTTTTGTTGGAATGAGAACAGTACAATACATCCTTTTCAGTTAATATAGTATAGTAAAGGTCTCAGTTAGAATCGTACATTATGTAATAAGCATTGAATGATAGCTGTTAAAACACAAGTATGATAATGATGATACGAGCATACGGTTAGTGTCATAATGACTGCGAGCGTCTTAGTAGCTGTTAAATGGGAGTTGCGTATTCTATTTTTTTCTGATAAAAATTAAAAAGGTGAACTTCAGTTTTCCAAATTTCCTAAGCGACTAGTTCATAGTTGAACTGTTTAAATCGATACATCTTATGGAATCGATTAAATGTTATTGTGAAGTTGCATTTTAATAGGTTATATATCTATTTTAATGAAGTATGTGAATCTCCCTTTAAAGTACAGATATTAAATGCCTAATGAATCAATTAAAGTATGGCAGCAGAAAATAGCATATTATGCAATAGGCATTTTAATGATAGCTATTAAGACACGAGTACAAGAATTACGACATTAGCATTAGACGAGTGTCGAAAAATAATAATGAAAACTTAATAATTAAATTTTCCAAATTTACTAAGTAGTTAAACTGTCAACATCAATACCTTTGAATCTATCATGGAATTATTATTGATCAAATATTTCTGTGATGTTCAATTTTAATTGTTCATAATGAAAAATTTGTATTTAATGTATCTTATTAGAGTACAGGTACTAAATGTCAGATAAATCAATTAATGTATGTGATTAGAAAGTAGTATATTATTCAATCAGCATTTAATAATAGCTATTAAGAAACGGGGACGAGAATTACAACACGAACCGTAAGCGAGCGTCATAATACATGCGAGTATCTTCATAGCCATTAAATGTGAGTTGCATATATTGTTGTTGTGACGTTGAAATTTAGTCAACTATAACCTTATATCCTAATGAAACATCTTTATTTAATGCTTAATAAATCAATTAGAGTGTTTTTTAGTCGGAAGCGCTACAATTACCACCACTTAAGTGTCTGTATATGCACATTCACAAATAGGTGATATAATTTTAGAAACCAACCTAGCCATTGGGAAGTTCGAAGAAGAAGAAATAAGTATCGAGTGAAACAAAATGTAAACGGATACCTTATTTTTCTAGGAAACAAAGTAAATCTAAAACCTGACAGCCATTGATCATCTCTATATAGACCAACGCAGGGCTGCATTAATACGGTTTACTCCCATAATCAGATCCATCACTTTAGAAAAGCCATCTGTCTTGTAACAATGACAGTATCCTAATTACTCGAAATCTCTCCCCAAATTAGTCAGCTACCTAAGCCTAAATAACAGGATAGGCCCCATAATACTATAACGTTACTTTTGATTCTCCTGGTGGCTTTGACATCGCCCCGGACCAAAATTCTCCCTCTTATCTCGTCATCTTATTAGATACAGTTTATTAGAGTCCCCCCGAGTTAACCCCTTCTGGCATTCGGTTGCATCTGGCGCTCATTATTCTGATAAATTGCCGCTGGTTTAATAATATTTTTTGGTCCAGTGAGAATTTGAGAATAGTTAAGTGGCTTTAGACTGTTATTAATCTAACACAATTACAAATTACATAACTCTAATTGGAATTTAAAGAAATTTATGGTATTAATATCATAGGGTTCCTAAATAGGTTATAGTTTATTTTTTAGGGGCTTGCTTTTGGAATGCCAAAATGTGGGCATATTTCTCAAACTAATGAAGATAAAAAATAACGAGTTCCTTATCTTGCACCATATGGAACTTAATCAAGTAAATTGTAATATGCGTATTAACATAAACGAATAAATTCTACGGCGGGTTTCAAATGAATCAAATTCAAAAATTCTCCGGATATTGATAAGTGTGCACCATCCATAATCAGCGTCCCTCTTCATACTTATTCGGCATACAAAACTCACGGCATACATAGTCTGGCGAATTTAAATTTCAGCATTAATCATATTCTTCACGTGCTTCGCATACAGGAGGGATGCTTCAATTAATATAATAATCCAGGTGGTATTTTAAAATCTCATTCGTTCTGTGTGTGACAAAAATTGCAAATCCCAGTTTTGCACGGGGTTACACCCCCAGCGAACATTTGGCTTAAATTGAAAAAAAAAAGTAGAAATTGAAAGACAGACTTTTTTATATTGCTTTTTGTAACCCTTCTCTGACCTAAAGATTTATACTACAGTTAGTTTTAGGGGAAAATGTAAGGTACCGCTTTTGTTGTAAATTGTCAGAGGAGTTTGGAAATATTAATAATAAATACTTTACAAACCGCTGGCTTGCTACTTTTGACGTTTATATTTTGTTTATTTATGAGCTTTCAGTTGTTTTCAGGTAAAATAACTTATTAAAATATTCATTTGTTTCATTTACAAATTCACTTTAGAACTAGCCCCTATGGTAATTTATAGTGCCTATGAGCATTCTTTGTTTGTCTAGAAAATCGACCAAGATCTTTGGAGTGTTTGTTAAAGTGTTTAATATTTAAATAAATAATTTAATTGGGATCCCGATGTTTATTTTGGTAAATTAGTTAGTGTAACTGACAAGACATAGACCCATGCCTCTAATTATTGAGTAACCTTGGCTGTTAAGCAATTAACAAATAGTGTTACGTAATTGGCATCCTACGCTTAAGACTGGTTACAAACTTCCGGCTATATTGTAAATTCGCTATTCTTGTATTTCATAGCATTAATCTTGCATTGTTGAAGTTTTCACTTTTTCCCTATGGCCTTAAGCACACACCATTTTTTAAATGTATTTTTACAACTAATAATTATTCAACCTGCGAGAGCTCGCATGTTTCAATGATAATATTACATATATAAGACGTGATGGTCTTTGCCACTGGCGCAGCAATTGCACATAGCCAATATTGTAATAAACAAAAATTGGAAAATGCACCTTTACAAATTATGATGCTTAGATTTTGCAAAAAATTGTAAAAGTTTTTGTAGTATTATTTCGAAAATTCCCATAATTTTCCTAGACATTTAATGACACGATGTTGATTTCCTTAATTTTCCAAAAAATGGATTGATACGATGCTGCGCTCTCTTTCAAAAATATAAGGAAAAATTCACTTCACAGACTGATGAAGTCGAATCGCCTCTTTTTGTGTGTAAGAAAATTAATGTCTTTAAAAACGTTTAATCTTGAGCAATTTTGCACAGGAATAATGAGTGAGTCTTAAATAGGTTCATTGTCTTTACGGCCACTATTTGGAACTTTATTAGCAAAGCGATTAAAGTTAATGTCTTTTGAAAATAGCCGACCATTAAAAGATCGAGGCTTTTTTGTGAATAAGGAGCAAATTGTTTTAACTGATGGATTATATTGTATTGTTCACCAAGTTAGTTAAGTACGTCGTTAAGATTATTTCAAAGTGGTAACCAGCCAGGTTTTATCATTGATTAGCTTAATCCGATTTGTTCTGACAAATATATATAAAACCGTAATAAATCCATAAGGGTTCTCTGTTACCATATCTGTGTATTTTTCTCAGCTTTCTATTGGTTATAAAAATGCGTGCAACGTTTCAATTTTTTAATGACCTTCATCAGAAAGCAATCGCGGAATTTGACTTTTATAAACGAAACGGCACAGAATATGTATATGAGTTTTTAGTTTTTAGCTAAGCATTACTAAAGATTGCGACAAAATGTTTGTTTGTCCGAATTATATGTTACAAGGAAACTTTCAGATGTTTACTAACCACATCAGAGACCACACACGGTTTTTGACTCTGATAAAACCATACACAGAAACATTTAATATTTTTTCCTTAAAAATAAAAATTTAACATTAATCATCCTAATTTAAATTAAATTCTGATTTAAATTTAAATAACTTGATTATTTTAACATTAATAATTAGCCAGAGATGACATGGTAACTTATTGTATATGTAGCTGTGGGTATATGTAGGTTTTAAAGTGTGGTTGTTGATAGTAAAAAGTATAAAATGTTATGGAATTTATCTACCATGTAAAATATATTGCAGAACCCGAACGTAGTGTTCTTCACCTATCAACTTAATATTTTGAATTGCTTTAAAATTTTGTGATGGTTCGGCATATTATTGTTAAATAGGAAAAAAGATTGTCTGGCCGATTGTAATTTATACAAAATATAGTTGCTTCCTAAGAAAATCCTTGCGAATCCTACTCTTTGTTAACCCAGCGAACCTGAGGACTATAGAGTCCACTGCAACTTTTAGTCTCAAAACTCATTGTTTTAAATATGATGTCCTTAGCTCTTTTTAATTTAAATATTGCGACCTGAAGAGTAATTTATAAAAGTCCATATCATAAGTTTGTCTATTATGACGTGATTTTTCCACGCTAATCATGCTGTTCACATTTTCACGTACAAAAATATAATATAATAATCCGGGCGACGCGACGTTTTAAAATTCTAGCTGGCCTGTATCTGACAAAAGCGCAAATCCCTGCTATTTATTTATGGAGCGTTTAAAGTAGAATGATTTATTTAAACCGAACCGGCCAATTTAAATACAATATGTGGCTATTGGAATTTGAATATCAAGGAAATATTCGACAAAGGAATTATTGTCTAATTTTCATATAAATGGAGATTGTTTGAACGTGCGGAATATTTTGCTTATCAGATCGGTGGGATTTTATATCTCCATTAAAATGGAAAATTGGGAATATGTATTTTACATAACAAACATATTATCAGCTATAATCAAATTAGTAAGCCTAAAAGAGATTTTTGTAATATGGCGAATTTTTCCAATAGTCAGTAAAATTCGGACGTGCAACAAAAATAATATATCAAAAGGACACATTTACAACAGAATAATGGTTCATCTTGGACAAATGGTAATGGAATTTACCTAATAATGATGTGTTGTAAAGTAAACATTTTCCTTCCAATTATTCCACGCTCCGGAAATTAAGGGACTTTATAATAAATAAAATTTGCTTCCGTGAACTTCTTGTAAACATGAGGGGAGACGTACGAAATCTCTTTAAAGTTGCCACACTTTACAAGATAAAGTAGAATTTAATACGATTCACAAACACGTGACGAGTATAATTTCAACATTTTAGTTGATTGAAGAAATTTTACTGATGTTTTCAATGCAAGAAAATCAATTTTTCTTTAATAAAGCAGATATTTGTAAGCTCTACCAGAGATGTTGAAAACAGTAAGACATGAACTTGAACTTGAAAATTATTATATTAAGATTAAAGGCAAACTATAAACAACGCGAGCAGTCACCGGGAGCGATTATGAACCTTAAACATGCAACGATCAGCACTTTTTTTGATATAAATACGCTAGCGAACCATCAGCTCGGGAGATTTTTACCTCTCACCTAAAATCAGCTCCTGGGCTGTCCACATGGGCGCTTTCAAGTTCTAACCTATTCTTTTCTCCTCACCCTAACATGAGCTCGGCTCGATCACATGGCCGCGAAATTTGGGGGTTTCATATCCGCAGTAGTAAAGGTCGAATCTATGATAAATTTGTCAAAGTTCTGAGAAAGATAATTTTCTAAGTAGAATCTGTCAAGTAGTTAAAAGTGCAGTGTAATCTTTGAGTGAACTTACTAAGAAAGAAATAAAATAGGACGCCCTAAAGTACAGAAACATAGAAATAACAGAATAAATAGATAGTTGATAGAAGAAAAACTTAGATTAAGTAAATATATACAAAAATAAGCCAACATAAAGATTGAATAAATAATCATGGATGGAATAAAGAGACTTACAGTCGTACAGTATATAAAATCCTAAATCCACACAACCCGGCAGTCATCAGCTTCAATCTCGCAAAAGGCACCTAATATTAATGATAAGTAAAACATAAGTATTAAAAGTGTATCTATCATGTTATAAATACTAAGCGAAAAACTTGTAACCTGTGTGAGCTAACTTACACCGAAAATCAATCATTATCCTTCTTAGAAAATGCGCATACTCTGGGAGGGAAAATAATAATTAAAAATACTAATATTCAATTCAAATCATCATTTAAGGCAATGTAATCGACGACAGTCAAAAGGTGTAAATAACCCATACATGTATTAAATAGCCAATGTTAAATATTGTTCTAAACAATCCCGGCAATGCTTACTATCAATGAGATCAAGATATCAATGTTATATAATCACAGTCAGCAATCATTTTCAAAGTAGACCAAGTATACGTACTAATTTTTGGTATTATGTTCAACAGAAACAAAATCCACCAACAATGACGCTACCGCCGGAGACCTTCAAATTTCGAGGAATTACAACACGCTGATGCAACAATATGACGATCACACATAATTAAGGGTTAAAGTATATCGACGAATTAATGTTAAACGAATTTTTAAACATAGCTGTAAGATAAACTTAGAACAATTCAATGTTTCAATAACAATGACTATTTTCATTTGTTAAAGCATAATTGCCGATTTTTCGGATAACAATAATAGGAAAATACGGATATATTACTAAAGTATAAAATAATGCCTTCAAAATGTCAACACAGCCGCAGCCGTGAAACCATATAATTATCTAGCATATGCTGTATGATTCAAATAAGAATTATAATTTTCAATCAAAATTACCGAGTGATAAAAATAAAGTGACAAAAATATGGAGATAAGAAGAAACTGCCAATATTTAGTACTCATATTTTGTTTATATTTGTTACATGTACATGGAGCACTATTCAATGTCAGCCTGCAACGCAGTCAGATGGAGTCCTGATACAAATAGCAGCCAAATGGGGCTCCACGACAAAGATTCTGAATTGAGTAGGAAGAAGGTGAAAAACCATTGGCTGGAATTCAGGACCGAACTAAGCTATAGGCCAGAAAGTTTAAAGTGCTCAAATGTAACTTAAGTTTAAGTATGTACGGAACGATATGACTATTAGAATATTGAGGACTACTCGTTAATATTTAAGGAGGTTCCCCTCTTTTAGACATACTCATCAAAAATTAGTGTTTGATCGTCTCTACGATATCAGAGTTTATTTTTTGACAGTCGCTAACAAATCTTTAATCATTAGGGAGATTCTTTTCTTTTTGAACTTTTTAACCGTAAAAGATGTTTTGCATTGGGGACCAATGCAAGAAAGAGGGTGGCATATGTAAACTAGAAATCGTATTCACGAAAAAAGAACACTCAGTCTAAAGTTTGAACTTGATACTTGATCTTGAATGATAAAACATTATACATATTATCTAAACATGTTTTAAAAACAATCAGTAAACTTTCAACACATTTTAGTATAGAAGAACGTGCAAACTGAGTAAATGACAACTTGGTCATCTGGTTAGTAGTACCTCAAGGGCAAACGCTTTCTGGTAACAAGTTCAAACCCTACACACCTGGTCATCCGGTTAGTAGTACCTCAAGGACAAACGCTTTTTGGTAACAGGTTCAAACCTCCCTAAAGTTACGTCAGTGAAAAGTACAAAGTGAACTTAAATTAAAGTGAAACTAAGTTGAGCATACCGATATAAACTAAATGAATTAACTCTCTTAAAAAACTAACATAAACTAAAAATACTTTAAAGGGAACATCAGTTATTTTCAGGGCAACCAAATAGGTCGAGTCCGGTCAGTCCTCAACGAATAGTCATGCGTTTTACGTTATTCTTGTAAATTATAATTGAACGTGATTATCAACATAAGGGCATACGTCAATTTATACTATACCTGGGAACCAATATACGTAAAGTTGCAGAGAGAGAGCACGTGCATCTTAGTAATCGGGTATAAACAATCTTATTAAGTTTCTGACCAATAGACAGTTTTAATGTTTTTTCGTTAAGTCATCGACCAATGGTGGTTGTTATTGTTTTTAACTGAAGTGCTTCCTTTATCATCTCTTCTCACCTGACGTAGATCGATTCCGAATCTGAGCTATATTCCTGCACCGTGTCAATCAACATCTTGGCACACGCACCGCTCGTCAAGTGCCATAGGATCTATCTTTAATGTGTGTGCCACTGCCATAAAGAAAACGCTAAACAAGGCGTGAAGTCGCGGATAAAAACCGATCGCGCCGTTAATGTATTCTCATTAAGTCTTCTCTCAATAGACGGCGTCATTCTTTTTAAAACCCTATCCAGAGGCGGATCCAGGCAATGAAAAAGGGGAGGGCGGATGGTTTTTGAAATGTAACTTCTTTAGCGAGGGTAAAGTCAGAGAAAATGACACGCTTATCAAAGTGAAACGCTTTTCAAAGTTCAAATGGTTATCAAAGTGAAACGCCCCTGTTCGCCCCATGTTCCAGTATAGCTAGAGGGTTTAAATTTTCAGGACATGTAGCCGGGGTAAAATGAGGATCCTAGGGCTAGACCACCGCCG
>MU184974.1:21656-43103 GCA_016904865.1 Pissodes strobi | reverse complement strand
AAAGATTTATCAATTTTGGATTTTGAAAAATTCATTTAATTTTTTTGCACGGGTATTAATAATGCCAATGCAAGCTAGCCAAGAAATGTTTCCACTAATTCCCAAACGCTACGAAATAATTAAATATTTTCATGTATAACTAGGAATAGTTCTGTAATTTTAGCTGATGAGGTAGCCGAAGGAATCGTGATAGCTGGAGCCATAGTTAGACCTAATTCGAAGGGTAATATACCGGTTAAACGTCTTAATGTACGGAAGAATGATGTAGAGTTACAAGCGAAGTACTCCGGTCCCAGTGTAAATTATTCCAGTACTTGTATTGAAAAGTTACTAGGTTTATTAAATTTGAATCATTTAAACGAATCCGAAAAATTCTATATATAAAAAATTTGTGCTAAATCTGCAGATGTTTTCCTACTAGAGAACGACCCTCTAACCACCACCAATATTTATAAGCAAAACATTTATTTGAAACTTTATGCATCTTCAGTCTATAGGAAGCATTATAGGCTTTGTTCTATCCCCCTTACGGCTTTGATAGAAGATAGTAAGTCAGTAGTAGGCCACTGAATATTTTTTTCAAAGATAATGTTTTTAACTGTGGTGTATGGTCTATGGGGCATAAAGGCATAAAGGACACGCAAATAGGTGCAATCAGGCAACTAGAAGGCGTACAAAGCCTGGCATGCCGGTGCCTCTCGAGGCGAGCGATGAGAACAACCCCAACTACAGCACTGGAAGTCGTGCTAAATCTGCCTCTATTACATATCCTCATACAGGGGAAGGTAAGAATGGTACAATACCGGCTTAAGCAAGGCAGCAAGCCCAACATTAGAGGCCCACAAGTTGGAAACTAGAGGATAGCCAGGAGATCAAGTATCGCTTCGAAATGCCATCAGACGAAACAACCCCCTCCTATGGGTGTGATAGACCCTTCTCAATAGCAATTGTAGGCAGCGAAGAATGGACGGAGGGCCTCCTATAAAAACAGACTAAGCATTATATACCGACGGCACTAAGATCAGTAAAGGGGGGGGAGCCGGAGTCCACGGACCAAAGTCAAATATCTCCATAAACATGGGCAGTTAAACCACAGTGTTCAACGCAGAGGTCGCGGCAATTCAACAGTGCGCCATGGAGATAGAGAAACTGAACATTAGAAAAGGGAGGGTATACTCCGACAGTCCGCCTTAAAAGCAGTTAGTGCATACAAGGTCAGATCTAGACTAGCCAAGACTGCATAAGTGCCTTTGAAGAGGTCGGTCATAACGATAAGCTCACCATTGCGTGGGTTCGAGACGTGAAGGCCATTAAGGCAACAAAGAAGCCGACAAACTTGTAAGGTTACGTTGAACGTTGATACCTAAGCTTTACTATGGGATGGCAGGAAGAGTCTTCAAAACAGCAGTTAAAAGCTGGATAGATATACAATCTCTAACTGGTGGTTACAAACACCGGGGCAACTACAGGCCAAACAGTTCATAAAACTCGGCTTCCCAAAATTTACAGCAGATCTACTTAGGAAGAGTCGCAAGACGATAAGAATATTAGTCGGTCAGCTGATGGGGCAGTGTAGAAAGAAGAAATACATGGAAAATATTGGCCTGGCAGATAATAGCAGCTGCAGGTTCTGTCATAAGAAGGAGGAATCTCCAAAACACGTGTGGTGCGAGTGTGAGGCTCTCTGCAGGCTCAAGGCTGGGAGAGACCAAATCCGGACCTGTTTGGTACATGGAGGAGCCGGTACTCCATTTGTGGAGTCTAATTAGGAAGGCCGGACTGGATGAGGTTCTCTAAGCATGTTTCGGAGTGCTACAATAAACCTGCATAGGTTGCAGTGGCAGAGGCGGGTACCAGCGCCAACTCCCTTCAATTCCCCATGGTCTATTAGCTTGCGAATAACCTTAAATTTTTGTTTACTAATGGTGCTCCAGCTTTACCATTCGGATAAACCGAGCTTGTTGATGAAGATGTTAGTGACAAGGTCATAAATATTATTCGCCAAATATTTGTTTTGAAGAATAAAAAAACTGGGAGTAGTTTGAAATATGAAAAGCTGTTTTTTTATCCTTTTCGACTTTTCTACCCACCTAATCGATAGATTGTAATGTTTAGACCACCACTTTTTAAATTAGAATACATCCGAAGTTTCCACCATTTTAACAAACAACTTCTTGTGTCATGTAGAGTTCACTATCATTTCTGTGTATTATTTTGGGTTATACATAAGGTCAAATTTTTTTAATAACTCTTGTTATTGCCGAAAAGTGCCTATGGTTCGGCAGAAAGACATGGCCACGTTGTGCAAAGTATTGATGTACCTATGGTTTCAAATCTTCCAATTTCCACCAACGAAAGTAGAGTTCTCACTACAGCATGATTTCGGCTTTGACTGACACAGCTGTCAGAGAAAATGGTACTTCAGAGTTAAAGTAATTCACAAGGAATGACCCAACTTCATTGGGGCCTTTTTGAGCTTGACCGTCGTGGTAGGACACCTTTTGACTTTTTTGTGTATTATGAATTCTAAAGACGTTGTAGGTCAGTTGACGTAAATAAAAACTCTCTTGCACGGGAGCTAGCCGAAGTTGAAGATTTTAAGTAAGCGTTTTCTACGTACTGCATTATTTCAACGTTATTTCTCTCATAATTATGTAACTTCGAACACATGTGTTGTTAGAAAGGGCCTGGAATTTATGCAGATGCTTTCCATGGCAACGGCATAATTTCTTAAATTGCTTCAGATATTTATACAATGCAGGGTTGTACTGACCGTGCCAGTACAACTCTGTAAAAATATAATTACGGTCTCCCATTCGTTTAATTAAAATATTATTTCTTTGACTAGTTTTCTTACAAATCCGTAGTGTCTGTGCCGAGGTAATGAGAATTTACGCTTGTTGGTAAACAAGTCCGCAGACAAAAATTCACGCTACATAGAAACCAAGTAAAACATTTAACCTAAGCGCAATAAAATTGTTAATTTGCTCCTTCTAAAATACTTATTAAAATAGGAACATTCTGGTAAATGGAAAGATGTTTTAATTACGTAAAGCTTTCTTTGTTAACCAACCTTCCGGGCTCAACAAGAGAAGACTGCAATTTTCTAAAGTAGTTTCATTCACTTTGCAACCGACTTCGCCGCAGAGCGCAAAGAACAAAACCAGCTTTGAAGTTTTTGTCCTGCGACAGCCCCGGCACAATAATACAATTTAGTTTCACCCTCATATTTTATGCTATACGGTCTTACTGCCTGTGATTCTCGGCCGGGGTTAAGCAGATTTGTAGTCTGCGTTATTTTTTACCAGGGCAGTTTTTTGTTCATAAACGGGATTAGTTCTGGCTCTTTTGTTCAAAATTTGATTCTACTTGCTTTCTTGAGTTAACACCTTTTTTATGCCGTTGCAATATTATAGTGGACAGTTTATCGTGGGGGACGGAACTATTATTAGTGCGAACTACCGATTTGGGAGTTCGTGCAATGGCGCCTTTATCCCATCAGATAAGTTACGTTTTTGGACTCAATATTTACTCATTAACTTGAAAAGCTGTTAAGAGAGTAAGACATATCCTATCCAAAGTTACCCGCTTAACCCGGGTACTCATTGACGAACTGCAACTGTAACCAGCAACAAAATTCCCTAGTGTAGACGCATTGCGAACTAGGTTTTGGAGCCCACTTCGAGCCGATTACAGCGAGTCGCCAGTTATCGGTTTCAGAACGAACACAAAGAGCATCAGAGTTGGTTCCATAGAGAAAAATCATAAAAAGGAGAGTGTCTAAAGTATATGTGTTATTTGGGATATCGTTTGGCGCGCAATTAATTTGCGCACGAGGGGCTAGTATCTAGGAAACTATCGCCGGAACTGATGGAGAAGGACGAGTCGAGTCACCAAATCCGAATGTCCGGAAGTTTCATTAAGATAATAATAACATTCTTGAAAATACTTAAAACTGGGTTATTTTGGGTTATTATTAGTCTCTTTTCTGTAGCTATCCAGTCCTGGGTCCAGTGTGGAGTCTCAGAGTTTTGTGTGTCTGGTCTGGGTCTGGTGTTTGGCATAATGGCTAATGCCGGATTCGGGATTTCTGTTTTTTTTTTGTCAACGAAATAGGTAGGTAGGGTAGGAAATAAGCATGATAAAAAATAATAAGTACAATTGTATGCTCGATATTTTATTCTCAATTCATAATACATTTGTGAAATAATTTTTTTTTTGTGAAATTTGTAATAATAACTATAAACTCCAAACATTATTATGTTAAGTTTTGTTTTCTTCTAGGTTTTCTTTTTAAATAAAATGATATGACAATACTAATTCGTTTTTTTCTTGATAAATTCTTCCTTAAAACTCATAATTTATCAAAAATAATTTTTTCTATAAATCTTAAACTGCAATACCTTCTTTTTTGCGAAAGATCTATTGATTTTATTTGCTTTTAATTGTCTACGCAGTTAATTATTAGTAAATAAATTGATAGATAGATATTGGTCGGTACAAACAAATTAATTTTTAATTTATTATGACCACAAAGGTGGGGGTAGCAATTAACTTTATAATTAACTACAATTAATTTTAGTGGACTGTATTAAGATAGGGTGGTGGGGGATTTTCGCAGAGATTGTGAATTGAAAAAGGTAGGTAGGTTAGTTATTAAATGCCTTAATAATGTAATTATGCATTTGCATTTGATGTAAATAATATATACAATTTATACACTAATTTCACGCATTCACTTATTCATTCACATAGAAAATAAATATTCAAAAGGTTTCTAAATTATTAATATCTGCTAAAAAGTCTCGATTGTTTGATTCAATATGAGTTTTCTGTCTTTACTTATTTTAATATTTTTAATTCTCCAACTTAGCAACGTTCACACATCGTACCTTTGCACCTTGACTCTGCTTTACCTGTTTCTTCCACGGAGAGAGATTTTACTTATTTACTTTCAAACTTGCTTTTCTGTTTGCTTTACGGAAACCATAAAATCCAGCTTTCACCTTGATTGCAGGAATTATTCGACCAGCAACATTAATCCGCCATTTTACTTCTTCTTAACGAGAGACGCTACGATTTTGTATAGTCTCACAATTGCGTTAAATCGCCCAAAAGAGGTCTTTGTCCAAGCTTGGACAAAGATAACTGAGGTACACCAGATATTCTTTAATATCTGTGCAAACAAAACTAGAAAATAGCCTATTTGGCGCGAAAAGGCAACGAACAGCAACTTAGCTGTTTGCTCGAGTGAGAGTTTTAACTGCACTGCATAAATCTTCCTACCGGCGCGGCGTAGCAAGGAGAATAAAGCAGGAATATAAGCGTCGATTTCATTTGAGAGGGTGAAAACATCTTCTCTCTTTCTTTGACACACTGTTGTTTACAGAACACAGACGGATACAAGGATATAGTAAATTGAAAACGATTAAACACGATTAAATTGACGAAATTACATTTTGCGTTCTAGTATATGAAGGACTCTATACCAACAAACCAGGTTCGGACTAAGGAAACGTAATGAAGAACTGATATGTTGCTTTAAATGCACAAATTTCCGTTTACCTGGGGTGAAATAAATATATTCGTGGATTAATTATGGCTCATTCATACTAATTACATACAAAGTGTTATCACCAAACTATACGGTGGAAAATTACAAGTTAATACACTTGTTGGGGTGTTTCCCCAATAGATATATTGATTGCAAATCTGTAAGAGAAATGTATTTCCAGTTAAATAGGCTGGAAATAAAATTCCGACAAGAGACGAATTCAAATACCCCGCCTTTTTCAGTCGATAATACAGGTATCCGTCTTATCGATAGAGGCAAATGCTGTAATTCTCCTAAGTTAACACCGGATCGCTGTGATCGAACGCAATGCTCATTTTTAGTATAGAACACTCTCCTTTTATTACTTTCTCGATGGTTGTTTTGTGGACCTCGATTTGAAAAGACTTTGGGGAAAAGACAGAGGAAGCTTCGAAAATTCCCGAACGCCATCGTGTTTCAGATGAGCGTCAGAATTACCCATGTCTTTACGATCTGGCAAATCGCTTTCAGCACGTCTGTGGCGTGGACAGAGGTTCTCCTTGTCATTCGTGCGGCCCGGCTTCAATTCCCATCGGTGGCAAGACGAGTTTGTTTATTTTTTGTTAAGGTTAAGTTTGTTTCTGTTTTTAAAATTTGGGTTAGTTTTGGTTAGTTTTGTTGCCAGAGCAAGCGAAGCGAACGTGAAGTTACATATGATTGTTCTGATTGGTCCGAGAATGCATCCATCATCCTTAAATTCAGGGCGACGTGAATTCTCGCGTGTTTATTTCTAGGTTGTGTGTGAATTGTGTGGTCTACAAGCATTACACAATGTGGTGCCGCGGCGATTGTTCGGGAATTTTCTGAGCTTCGCCTGTCTGCTCCCCAAACTTTTGTGTCGATTTGGGAGTTTCGATCATGCGTACGCCAGCTAGTCTCGCAACCAACAAAAAATATGAGCACGTGGGCTGAAGAGAAGGCTTTTGCATTAATTGAAAATTACAAAAACATGCCTCTAATATGGGATCCAAAAAATAAAGACCATTACAAAAACATTTGAAAGGCGATCCGCGAACTGCAATTGCTTCTGTAATGTGCACAACTGGAGATATCTGCAAGAAAAAGATGGTCACCATCTTGGCGTCCTGGAGAAGGGAGAAAACAAGAGAGAATAAAGCCGTGGGACTGCAAAAGGTAATTTTTATTTTAGAATAATTTTATCGAAATAATTGGTTAGGTCCCTGTTAGCGGATTTTTGCGCATAGCGAATTTGCCCAGTAAGGCCTACCGTCCGGGCTTGACTAGAGCTGGGAAACCCTCCCAGATAGGTTACACCCTTGTTGGATCGGAGGCACTATATTTTTGGACCCCTCAAGATGTCGAGCATGCGCTCTCTTGAAGGCTCCGACTATCTTAATCTTAGCAGGCACAGGCAGAAATGGTCTCACGGGAATATCCGGTTCCCTCCGGCCTGGCATGAATGGGGATTTCTTCTGGCTAGGATTGCTCCTCGGGAAGAAACAAAGGAGCCGCTACAAAACCAGTGTTAACTCGACCGAAGACAAGTTAAATAGGTTTTTTGCTTACTCATTGTGATTGTTGTCAAACTAATATTTTTTGGCAAGATGAGGAGAAGCATACGAAAGCAAGCATTTAGCTTACATTGCTCTTGATTTCTAAAGCACAAAAATATACCACAGAAAGGAATGACTACAAAGGTATTTATTGTTTTAATTTTTATGGTTAATTTTAATTTTCCTTTACATTACAGTTCAAACGTAGACCAAATTTATTAAAAAATTGATTCAGAGTAAGATTTAAAATATTCATTAATTTTGGAGTTATTGAGAAAATTAAGCTTATTTTTAAATTTTTCAGTCTGTTTCTTTTTCAGCCAAATATACATAAACATTTTGGAAGAGAAATACATGTATTTTGTATAATATAATATTTGCATAAAATCCATTTTTAACGATATGTAAAGGAAATTAAAAAGTAAGAAAATCTTATTTTCGCAATAGCTCCATAGATTAGATTTTATGCATAATGGATTTACCAGGACAACTTTCCCTCATTCATGAAATAGTTTACTGGTTCTTTGCGATTTTCTTTAAAATATTCTGCAGACCTGCGTGGAATAAAATGGATAACAACGATGTCATACTTTCAATATCCTCTCTGTGTTAGTTCTCCAGTGATATTATTTTCGGTGTCCGTAGTGCCAGGCGGTGTATAAATAGAATTTGAAGAGCCACGCCCTAAAAAGTTATGTAATTGCAGCCATTGAAATATTGTGTGCTTTTTCGGATTGTAGAAATATGGGCTACCTAAATATTCTAAATACTAAAGCGAGTGCCGCAAGCGGTTTTTCCCACCCTACGGACTCTCAATAGACGGAAGTTGAAAAATCGTTCCCTAGATCCTTTCGGATATATTCTTGCATACGATTTCATAGGATTTTCAGTCATAGAAAAAGCTGAATCGACAAGAAAAATATAGGGACCTTTCCGCATTCTCTAGTTGTTCTATTGTCACGAAATGTTTTTAATCCCGTGACGCCACGGGATATATAATAGGATTAATCAAATGATTTCATTTTAATGAAATAAACTTACTCCCTTGATTAGCGTGCAGGAGAGTAGCTCAGATAAAGAAAGCATTTCGGATAAACAATAACAACGTATATTGGCCAAACTTTACGAGAAGAGATTAACAATGTTTATCGGTCAGAAATGTTGATAAGATAAATATTATACGCCCCTAATGTGAGCATGCTTTCTCGATTGGGGTATATTTATGAATTGTATATAAGTATTTGGCCACTGTTTTATAAATATAATTTTTCTTAAGAGTTTATGTTGTGTTTGATTTATAGGTAGTTTGGGTTAAATTCACTTAAATTTCCACTTAGAGTTTACACTTAAAGTTTGCATTTGAACTTCACTGATGTTTACTTTGAAACTTATCTTTTAATAAATCTCCTGTAGATTCGACTTGTAATACTGAGGGAAGGCAACCCCCGAGTCCGCGAGCAATGTGCTCGAGCAAGACGACTCAGGTTTAGGTGAGACACAACGAAGGGTCGCTAGCGTATTTAAATTCTAAAATCTGCTGAGCATTGCATGTTTAAAGTTGATAATCGCTCGCGTTGCCTGCTTGCGTTGTTTATAGTTTGCCTTTCATGTTTGTACAATAATTTCCAAGGATAGGGTGATATTTATTTAGTTGCTTATGCATTTTAGTAGTTCACAATATTTATACTACAACTATTCATTATGCCACTCTCTGAAATTCTTTCTTGAGAACCAATGTTATAGTTGACATCTAATAAAGTAAGTAATACAATGCTGAAATGTGTCTTCTTCTGTTCCGTTGTTAAATAGACACTGTAATAGTAAAATGTGTTTTCCGTCCAATCAATGCTCCAATGGCATAAGAAAAATTCCACAGTTTGTTGAAATCATTCTCTATCTTCATTCATTTCTCCGAGCTGGTTGTTATCTGAAAAATAATATTATGCAATTCTTTTATGATAATACAAACAATGAAGAAGCTAACACAGTAGATGAAAACATATAAGAAAATACAATACCCAAACCATCACGAAAGAAATCAAAATTGGGCGAGAAGTTGCACATGCTTTTGGCATATTAACGTCTTCTGCTAAAAAATCAGCACTTACACCACCCCCAAAAGAAAATACTTTGCGATTTAATTTTTCACAAGCTAAAGCATTTCAAAAAGCACGACATAATCTTGGTACAGCATAATATATTACAAATTATTTTTCGTGCTGACCTACGCTATTATGGTTATACACAAAAGTACTGTCAGTACGGTACTTACTTACAAAAGCAGACCTCTCAAAATCGCAATTATTTTGCCAAAGCGAGAAACGAATGCAAACGTGGTATTGACAAAACTAAGGGCAAACACAATCAAAGGATCAGGAATAAACTTTTGCAATACCCAATGGCTTCAGGAATTTCTCGTAGGTGGCAAAGACAGTAAGTAATTCCTTTACAAAAACGTCTCTCCCACCTTTGAACGCGGCATCACTGCATCTACAGCTAAGGAAAAAGCAAACATGCTCGCCGAAATGTTTTCATCGTATTCTACCTTAAACATCCCCCAAGGTAAGGCTCTCCCCACCATATCTAACATTAGAACTACCATGGCAGGCGTTGTTTCATTACCGTGATATTCATAAAATCGGCAAAAGACATCAGGACTATGCTCTATTTCGAAATGGTGCGGAGTAATAAAACCTACTTATAAATGCAAAACGCTAACAGAGTGGTCAAATAAATTTTTGTGATTTCTAAATATTTAGCCACAGCTGTTATAGCCTGCTGTATTATATTTTAACCATTCCACCCTGTTTTGTATGGCAATCCCGCTGCAAACAATAGGCTTTATTAGCAAAGGGGCCATTTTCTACCTGCAGTAGCGTACGTTTGGGTATTTAATTTAAAATACCTGTTTTACCTAAGTACTTTTATTTATTCACTTATTTATGTATATTCAAAAACAGTTAGTATTACCAGCGAATAACAACTACGATAAGAAGATTCACTCTACGCGGCGGCACGTCAACGGTATGTCTCCTTCCCCGCGCGAAAACTAGCATGATACTGGCATGTGACCTTTGGACCCGGCGCACACTGGTCGAATTTCTAGGAAAGCTGGCCATAATAAGGTTTACCAGAAATAAGATATAAAAGTAATTAAGTATTACACGTTTAATATATCGTGTTTTAGACAAATAAGTGTTGAATTTTTTGCTCATCATCTATATTTATATATAGGGAGTATCAATTATCACTGACGATAAAAATCATGTATAAAGATCATTTGTATGTTCTTAAATCGTTCTAAAAAATGATTTTGAAAATTAAGGGCTCCTTCGTGGTAAAAAAGGGTTTTAAATTTTTAATTCGATGATCCAAATTTTGATTTTGCAACAGTTAATTCAGGAGTCTTACGAGCAAAAACGCGTTGATGAGGGCCTGCAATTTTGCCATACATATATTTCAGAGTTATCGCTATTTTTAAAAATTAATCTAATAGGGACGAAACTAGTAAAAAATATAGAAGCATCAATGCAGCTGTTGTTCAAAAACACTTGATTATATACTATCCCAAGGTAATATCAAAGTCATATTTATAAATTAAAACTAAATTTTTTTTTTTGCTGATTCAGCCAAATTATTTATTACCTCTTTTTATAATAACATCAGTCTTGCATCAGCAATAATGATTCTACCTAAATTTCAGCTTCAGTTTCACTTACTACAATATTATGGGATTAGGGGTGGGCGACAATAATCGATTATTCGATTCACTTTTAAGATATAACCGATTAATCGACTTATCGATTAATATTTCAGAAAATATCGATAATCGATTATTTCGATTAATCGATTATTCAGTTATTTGCTAAAATATTAAGCGTTTAATCGATTATCCAATTTCTTGCCCACCCGTACCGATAAATTTACAACAGATATAGCTTTTAAAATTCCAATTTAATAATGCGTTGCGTTAAGGGTAATTTAAATGACATTTGAAAATACTTTCAGTACAACATATGAAGCAAAAAAAAAAACAGAGAAACGTAAATGCTCAAACAAGACAGCAGCAGGGAAAACTGCTCACGTTACAAACTTAGCCAATAAGGGATCATTTCGACGCGCCATTTTCTGATAATTTGGCTTCAGTTGTTGCACAATTAGGTATAACACAACACATAACCTCTAACACAACACATAACCTCAACGGAGGGACTTCCGATTCGTCTTCGGTCGAGTGTGCACGTGTCGGGTATCGGCCATTTTGTTCCAGCTTCATATACATATATGTTAGTTTGGGGGCACATGGGGCTTTCAGGGGCTGTGTAGATTCCCCGAATAAGATTCGGACGTCCAGCCGGGGGTTAGGCCCCGTGCATGTACAAGATTTAAATGTGTGTGAATGTCCAGCCGGTGGTGTTCGAACCTTAAAACAAGCCATGCATGTACAAGTCGGAGGCCCAGGGGTACATACTCGACATACTGGGTCCTCTAAAAATAGTATCTCTATCCATCAGGTGTAACTAATCTGGGATGGATCGCCCCAGCTCTTACTAAGCCGGATAGAGGTCGTTTCTGGCTGAATTTTCGAAAGAAAAAGGCCAACAGAGAGTTGTACTACTACTACTACTATAACCTCAACGGAGTGTTCGCACGTTAGCAGTATAGTACATCAGTCTTTATCTTTTTATTATGTATTTGGGCAAAACTATATGATAAAAAGGATCACTCTCCGCGGCGGCATGTCAACAGTGTGTCTCTTTCCCCGCGCGAACACTAGCAGAATATCGGCAGGCCATGATCCAAATAAAACAATCAGGCGACCTTTGACGCGGCGGCCATAGACAGCTCATCCTTTTCTTTTGTCAGATTAATTTTCATGCCTAAATTCTATAGTTGAGTCAATATTCGATATAAGATAATATCGCTATTTTTTAGTTCTTTTGTATTACAAAATAGGAATGAAATATACAGTAAAAATATTGTGCGAAACCTTTAACCAATTTTAAAATCACCCAAAACGCCAAAATTTAATTGAATATTAAAAGATGGGGCAAATTCGAGCAACATTTTCTTCTTGATGTCTTTTGTCAGAATATTAGTATTCGGAAATATGGTGAAATCATTAACACAAAATCAAAATCTTTTCAATATTAGTTATTACATACCTTGAGTATTGTTATCAATAATAACTAATTAAAAACGTTAACAGATTTTTGAAACAGCCAGTTGAATACAAACTTTATCAAAATATTTATTTGGTGATAATAATAAAAAAAAAAACCATAACGTAAGTTTGACAGGGCGCTGCAAACAATTCAGAAGATATCAATTGTGTTTTTACAAAGCCAAATAGAGTATTAGAGTGCTATAAATAATTTCGTCATAGATTTGATTAGATATAACGCAAACGAAAATATAGTTTATGGCCAGCTTTTATTTAAATTCAACCTGTGTGCGGCGAGTTCGCCGAACGTTACCAGGCAACGAAGACGATTCCTGTGTAGCGCTCTCTTGCCATTAAGTGGGCCTTCTTGTCATAGTTAATATTCGCTGGTATTACTGTAACATTTTATCATATATAATATTTATATAATATGGTATAAGAATTGCGATTTTGTGTAAACTGCTTTATCTGTCTTAAGTAATGTCTCCTCCAGCAAATAATTTCATCTTTTTCGATTAGGAGCGATTTTCTGCTTTGTTTTTCCCAGCTGAAATTCATTTGTTTTAAAGTTGTCCACACTTTCTTCCTGCTTATCGTTGGAGACATATTTTGGTCTTGCTTCAAGGCTCCTAAAATATTGTCGATGGTTGGTATTTCCTTATTAAAATAAAAGGAATGTACTGTTCTTCTAATTATAAGTTTGTAGTCTTCATCGATAGGCACCGTCTTTCTTCCTGAAGATGGTATAGGTGGTTTTACAGCTCCACTTTTTCGTTCACACCTTAATTTATACCTCGACGTTTTTGAAACACCCGTCATTTGCGAACACATTTCCACCACAGTATCAACGCTATACAGAGGATTTTGATGTTTGAGGGCGTCATATACATTAAGAATAATATTCTTTTCGTTAACAGAAAATGGACATTTGCTCGCTCGTTTCACTGGAGAGAAAACTGAATTAGCCATTTTAATTGAAACTATGAAATGAAACAAACACACTGTGTCTTCTTCGGAAGAACAAATATAACTGAAAAATTACAATTACTTAAACTTTAGGGTATGCATACAAAAAATCGTCAAATTTGAATGTTTACAATAGTAATAAAAAAACCTAAGTGTGATAAATATAATGCTGGGAAAGTCCGAGTATTAGGACAGGTAAACGTTTAAAATATGTACGTATATGTACGTAATTATGTACGCCTATGTATCAGCCATCAGAAAATGATTTATTACTTCGCATCATTTCGAAATAGAGTATAGACGGAATACCTGCCATCGTGTTAAAGAACTGCGCCAACGAACCAACAACGGTTTTCGCAAAGAGAGATCGACAGGAGATATATTGGCCTATGCCACTCATATATGAAGTAGGTTAATTGAGAACTACGGAGAATCTAGAGCGATTGGGTTGGATATTTCGATGGCATTCGACAGAGTTTGGCATGACGGATTACTCAACAGACGGCCGTCCTTCGGACTGCCAGCCTCTCTCTGCAGCTGGCTTCGTTTCGTCAAGAACCGACCTCTCCACGTTGCAGTTAATGGACACATCTCAGATACATTCACCGTTAATGCGGGCGTGCCTCAAGGCGCAATACTTTCATCAAGTCTGCTCCTCATCTATATTAATGACCTGCTGACCTCAATAATCCTGTTTACAGTTTTGCAGATGACAGTACTCTTATTGTCTCCCAATTTAGACCAGGAAAACTCTACCAGCCACTGAGACTTATCATCGCAGACAGGAGCAGATTACAGCAATTAATAAAGATCTCGAGAAAATTCGAACTTGGGTCGACAGAAATTTGGTCCAATTCAATGCAGAAAAATCTCAAGCAGCCTCGTTTATCAGGAAAGCCGATACGGCAGGCACTGAAATCATTATGGCAGGATCGACCACCCCTTCAACTTCGCAAATCGGACTACTGGGCGTCTCGGTCAACAACAATATGTCCTAGCATGACACTGGTGTGAACTTGGCAGTAAAAAGATGGCAGTAGATTTGCCCAGCGAATTCTTGTAGAGATCGTTGGATTTGCCGAAGATTGCCGAATGGACAGTGGCGTCGGTATTAAAAGTATAATTTTTAAAATAAAAAATTATAATATAGGTGAAACATTCTAGTATAAATGCAAACTCTAATCGTCTTTTATTTATGCCCCAAGAATTAGAATCATCAATGCATTTTAGAAACCTACAAAGGGGTAGAAATAGACAAAATAGGGTTAAAAGAATAAAAGGTTGTATTTCGCCCGGAACGGACAAGGTTTTTAATTGTTTATAAAAAAACTAATCATAAGTTTAGGATAACCCAGACCTAGTACTGTCTGTTGGTGCCATTGTTGTATCCTTGCAAGCCGTCAGAGGGGGAGATGTAAGAGTTAAAAGAATAAAAGTTGATATTTCGTGTCACACATCTGGGGTAATGCACCTAAGCACACCCTAAAGCTGCTGGATTCCATATAGAAGAGAGCTGTGCGGAGTTGACCCGTGATCTGGATAGTCTGGAATACCGCAGACATGTAGCCGAAGTATCCCTGTCTTACAAATAATTTCATGGCAGATATTCCCAGGATTTGGCCCTCTTCATCCCCCTCCAGCAACGCCTGTCAGACAGTCACGACAGACGACAAGAGCGCACCGGTTCGCCGTACAACTGAAAATACCTATAGAACATCGCTTTGCAAGGACTCTTTTGTCTGGCGCACTGCATCATTTCCAGCACATCTTTTTCACCCTAATTATAACTTATAGCTGTTCAAGAATCGTGCCACACACACTGCTCGTCGAGTGCCATATGATATCCCTTTAGTGTGTGTGCCACTGCCATAAAAAAAAAACTGATTTCCGTTGACTGCTCCACCGTTTCAGTTAAACAACGTCCCAAGTTTTTATGGTGGGTATGCCATCTATTTCAATGCTTGCTTGTACATTTCCATTTTTGTCATTATCTTGAATTTGGCCTTTTAAGGTTCATTTTTAGTCCATAGGCTTTACATCCATCATTCAATCTCTGCATAAGCGTTTCTAAGTCTTTAAGATTGGCTGTTTTGACTATCGTGTCATCTGTAAAACGGAAATTATTCAAAACCTGTTCGTTAATGATTATGCCTTCCGATCGTCCACAGCCTCGCGGAAAACTGCCCCGCTATATGTATTAAATAACAAAGGAGAAAGAACATAGCCCTGGCGAACTCCACGCAGGGTTTTTATTTCATCCGAAAGTTGGTATTCAACTCTAACATTTACTGTCTGCCTCCAGTATAAATTTGCTATTATCCTGATGTCTCGGCTATCGATGTCGATGCGAGGTGCATCTCATACCTGTAATACCTCCCAAGTTTACCGGACTCCCATTGGAAATCTCAGAACGCACTTCATGCAATTGGAGACCATTTTTTTGCAAACTAAAATTAATGCTTCCACATGCATTACCGCGGTGCGAGAAATTTTTATTGCATATTTCGATAGCTTGCGGTTGTAAGTATGTCCCCTATCAAAGGCAGACTGTAAAAAATGGTCCTTTTTTCTGCCAGGAGCTGCCGGTCTATAAGCCTCCGATGGATATAGGTCCTTTAAAAGTGAATATAGGGTACAGATCGGCATAATACATAGTTTTAGTAATAAATGAAGATAATGTTTATTACCTGCTTGACAATTTTTAATGATATGTATTTTTTGGTCAGCGAATTGGGCAAAGAGTCAAGAAGAAAAGCCCGCTAGGTCTCTAAATCTAACTTTTACAGATTTTTTCTCCGGGGCCATTTAAAAAATCCAACTTACAACAAATTATTTGAGTATTGAAAAATTGGAACGTATATATTCCTGGCTGGCCATTATTTCGAAGCAAAAACGAACTGGTAAGGACTTTGTCTGTTTTTATATTCCGCCAATTACTTCTCAAATTTTTTGCAATTTGCAAACAATAGACATGCCTGGTGGGAGCCACTTGATTCGGACGTGGCATGGTTAGTGTACTCAAGACTTACAATAAAAAGAAGATTAGCATATCATCGAAGGTGTAAATGCGCTTATTCATAACTTATAAGACTTCAATGCACGCATCTTAATTTACTTTCCTTACCTTGTTAAAATATTATTTCTTCAGCCGTCAACAATACTATACTTATCGCTTACCTTAATAGCACACACACATACGATATCAAGATTCTTTTGAAGTTCTAGCCCACATGTTCTCTGTTTGGATTTAAAATGATGCCCTATTCATTGATTTTAAATAGATATCCATTTGATATGTGTTGCTAACGTTAATGTTAAATACATGGACATGTATTTTTATTTCTTTTCTCATGTAAAATTAAGCTATAATAATATAAATTATCATACGGAGCCAGAATGTTTAGTTTCAGGTAGGTAAATGCGCCGTAATATTTTTAGGCTTTTGTTGTTAAAAACGAATATCGTCCTTTAACATACAGCCTATAATTCGATTGATGAGATTTTTATAGTTAAAAGGTTTACATCAGTACTTGCTATAATTCGTTTTTAGAAACGCGTAACTCCTCATCGAACAAGGTCTCTTCAGCTTTTACGAATTTTATATATTTTTGGAGGCAAATTGGTTAATAAATTATATCTCTGCAAGATACGACAAAACTGGCGTCCTACTGGTATTTATATTAAAACCAACACCGATATCACAAAAATTATAAAAACTAATAATCTAAAACTCAATTTGAGATGAAGATAAGGACGATTTTTAATTATTCATTTTTAATATTACAGTATGACTTTATTCGTAAGCGGCATTTAAATGACAGAAATAACGACACACAATTACCATTATTAATTGCTAATCCTCATTTACTTGGGACGTCTACTGTATAAAACGAACATAAAGCCCACACAGCATTTTAGAAAACATTTATCTTTAATTCGAATTCCTGAATATCAAATAGATACGGTGGATATCCGTTACTCATTTCTGCATTGTCACCATTATCTGTGACATTGTGGTCCCTTCGTGTGAATAGAGGACGCAGCTGATCATTAGACATGCTCCGGACTTTCTTTAAAAACTAAATAGAGCTTAGGTCGGGTCGTTCACGCTGATTAGGCTAACGCACTTTGGGGGTCGATGTTTGTCGTCTTTTTTCACACAACAGAAGCCATGTGTGCTTGATTAAACCAGTGGCCAAACTAGGTTTTAATGTGAAACTGAAATTATATAGAGTGTGGCGCAAAGTGTCTCCACTTTCTCGATTATTGTCAGAGCCACTTTAATGATTACATAAATACCCTTCTTTAGCATAAAGTTGATTATTGTAAAAATCAATAGAACAGTTGTGTTTTTTGAAGTGAAAACTTCTCTAGGCGCGTTCAGCACACTTTTTCCTGGTTAGTAAATAAAACTGAACCGTCATTTAAGGTATTTTAGATTTTTTCTCGAAAGCGGCTGATAGGAGAAAACTCTCTAAAAGCTTCTGTATTTCTGAACTTTTGAAGCAAAATGTAAATACATCAATTCATAGGTAAAAAATTAGGGTTTTTATTTTTATTTTTGGATATAAATATTTTTAACAACCTTCTCGACCCAATATGTCATGCCACCATATGCAATATCTATATTTCCGCCAATACCAAGCTAGACTCCCCTGATCTGGTTAACCTCATAAATCAACTACCCTCACCTTTTCTCTTCGTCCTCTCATTCGGCCTCTATAGAGGTAAATAAATTTTCAATATCACTGCCGACCTCCGTCACTCCATCCTCAATGACGGGACACCTGTTCACATTTCATTGGTAAAGGGTTCTCGTTCGGCGATCCACCTCGCTCTGTGCAGTGATGAATTGACTGGGGTTATGATCTGGTCAGTGACCAATGATGTACTCAGCTGCGACCACTTCCCTATATGGATTGACACAATGACCTGGGAATCCTTCACATACTCCAATCCCTCCTTTAATATGAAAAAGGCTAGCTGGCCCTCCTTCACCTTAAACTTCCACTTCCTTCCCTCCCGCTATGCCTCGGATCTTGACGCAACCATCAACGAATTTAATGAGGCTATTCTCTCAACTGCCTCGCTCTCCATACACACAATATGTAAATCCCACTTACCCTCGCCCGTTCCCTGGTGGTTCGAAGATTACAAGAACTCCATAAACAACAGGAAGGATGCCACTAGGAAATTGTTTTTATTCCCAACCCAACCGAGGCCAACCTCATCTCATATTAAAGGCTACGCGCCATAACCAGAAGAACTATTAGATCTGCCAAACGAGCGTCATGGGACCGATACATCTCATCCATCGAATCGGCTACAACAAGTTTGGAAATGTGCAACAAAATTAATCGACTCAAAGGGAAATCCACTAATTGTATTTCGGGTCTCCTGGTTAACGGTACGTGGCATCATAACCCTCCTTCCATCGTCAAATCTTTCGCTGATCACTATCTCACCACCAACCACTCTCCTACCCTTCCATCTTCTCTTCCACATCCTGCCTCCTCTAACATTTCCCAACTGTCTAGTCTACGCTCCACCTAAAAAAACTTCATCATGCTTTGAGTATCAGTCGTGACACCTACCCGAGTATCGCTCAAATCTACATACCTATGATCAGGAATTTAACGGCTCATGGTCTCTCCCACCTCCTAGACATGTATAATCTTATTTGGTCAACTAATATATTCCCTGTAAATGGCGTCATTCTATCCTGGTTCCTGTACTCAAACCTATCACGCTCTGGTCTTGCCCGGACAGTTACAGGCCGATTTCCTTGACCAGCCACCTTTGTAAGGTCATGGACAGAATGGCGACTAACAGACTGAAGTGGTTTCTCGAAAAACATAACCTATTATTAAAGCGACATATGACCTTCCGACAAGATCATCTGGTTGGTTTCCAGATTGACATTCAAAGCACATTTAGACTCAAACACCACACTACTATCTTTTTTCTGGACCTCTGCCAAGCTTTCGGTCTAGTTAGCATAACTATCATCATAGGATAGACAGAAACAATGCTAAAGCACCGCTTCGTAACAGCAGAAAAAAGCGAAGCGTCAGCAACCGTCAGCAGTAAAATGCTGCCCTCAAGGAGGTGTTTTTCCCCCCTAGTGTGGACACTAGTAGTGGATAAAATCCTTACCACTCTGAGTAGAGCTGGATTTATAGTTCTAGGCTACGCAGACGACCTAGTAGTAATAATAATGGGCAAACATAAAGGCGTAATGTTAAACCGCATGCAAAATGCCCTAAACATCATCAAGAATTGGAGCGAAGGAGAGGAACTCTCCCTAAATTTTAAGAAACTCATTCTTGTCCCGTTGACAAAAAGTAGGAAGCTAGAAATGAGAGAGCCCATCCTACATGGAACACAGTGAACTCTTTCCACCGAGGTAATATATTTAGGGGTCACACTGGGCCGTAAGCTTACCTGGAACAAGCATCTAGAAAACACCATCTCTAAAGCCATAGCAGCAATCTGGACATGCCGCAAAGTAGTTGGCAGGACATGACATGATGCCAAAAACCAAAAGTGGTATATTGGATCTACCAAACAATAATAAAGCCCATGATCACTCGTTGGTATGGCGGCCAAAAACCCAGCAGGTCACCGCTCGGAGTAGACTTAATAAAGTGCAAAGGCTGATTGATTATGCCTGGGAATAACAGGAGCAATGTCAACGTGCCCTACCGCAGCCTTAGACGCACTGTTGAACATGCCTCCTCTTCATCTCAGTGGGAAGAGGGAGGCGATTATCAGTGCTCACAGGTTATTCCAAATAGGCAAATTCAAGCCCGGATATTTGATTGGTCACCTGCGTATCTTTGAAGAAAAAAAAAACTGGAAAATGCCAGCAAACAAAGATACCAAATGACGGTCATGTTGGACCTAGATGTCCTATTCGCAGTGGTTATTGATGACCGCCAATCATGAGAGAGTAAAAAACTACCTCAGGCCGACAACGCATCGCTGTGGTATACAAATGGTTTAAAACTAGTGAAAGGAGCAGAATTGGGCATTTAAGGTCCAAACTGTATACTTTCCAAACCACTAGGCAAATATATAACCATCTTCCAAGCGTAAGATGAATATATGTGCAAAAGAGTGCCTCACACAAGGACTTAACAAAAGGCACATCTACCTAATTTCAGACAGCCAGGCGGCTCCAAAAGCTCTAAAAGCTTTCAAGTGCGTGTCAAAGCTAGCCTGGGAATGTAAGCAAACGCAAAAACAATTAGCAACATGCAACCAGGTAACTTTAATGTGGGTTCCTTGCCATAGAGGCATAGAGGGCAACGAAAAAGCAGACTGCCTTGCGAAAGAAAGAGCTGGAACACCATATTATGGTCCAGAGCCTTACTGTGGCCTTATGAAGAGCCACATAACCGAAGCACTAAACAAATGGGAAAAAGACCAACTATCGTCCTACTGGAGAAACACTTTAGGACTAAGACAAGCGAAAAGGTTTATCACCATATCTGCGAAAAGAGCAGAACAGTTTGCAATAATGCAACTGAAATCGCAGAACATCTACTCTGCCAATGTCCAACCCAACTCTGCAAGAGGCTCAACTATCTTGAAGGAGTACAGCTATCACCTCAAGAAGTGAGTCAACTAACTCCCAAGAAAATAGCTTCGTTTGGAAGGTAGCAGTGCCGGGCGGCTGAAACTAGCTGAAACTACTCCCTAGCAATCTACAATCTACAATCTAGCATAACTACCTAAAATCCTTATCTCAACTTAATATAAACGGTAGCTTTCTTATTTCAGCACAAACTTTTTATCCTCCAGATCATGCATAGTTAGAGTCAGCACACTTGTCTTCCCATTCCCTCTCTCCAGTGGCGTCATTTTAAGTTTTGACACAACACGTCACTCCATACTATTTTATCACTGGAACACCGAATAATGCGGAACAACCAAATTTCCTTACATTAAAGAGGAAGGCTTCAAGCACTATATACTAGAAAATTGCACTGATTGAATTGAAATTTCCGAATTGATGATTTTTTGATTGTCAGTTTGAAAAATCTACGTTTACGGTATGTTTAAAAAGCAGTCGTTGAATGAATTTTGAGGGGAGCCATATATCATATCAATATTTTGATCGATCTGCTTCATGATCTGACACATTTAGATTTCTTCCTGTGGAGTTATCTAGAGATCAAAATTATCTATAATTTTAAGTACACAAT
>MU184974.1:0-21256 GCA_016904865.1 Pissodes strobi | reverse complement strand
CATCTCCTGATGATGCTAACATGGTTAGCGAAACGCGCGTCGAGTGCAAATATTCTGTTTCGGTATTGTGGATAAAACTCTGTTTTAGTGCATGTTGCTGAAGGTTCCAAACCCCAACGTGATTTCTCACTACGTTTTTATTGGAATTTACAGTAGTTATTGTAGTTGGTTTCTAAAATCGAGAAGATCTGCTGCGTGAAAATGCAAGTAACTTCATCTTGAAAGTGCTCTAAATTAAGTGGCGTAAGCAATATTAATAATTGCTGATTTTATAGCACAGGCATAGCATATAAAGTTTACTATCTTATAGATCCGTAATACTGCAAAAAACAACATTCACCGAATTTCAAATTTTTATTTAAGTAGATCTTTGTAAATTCCTTTAAAGTTAGGAACTTAAACTTTTTGTAGCCGCTGGAAGAGATGAGCTAAACCCATATGCTTTGGAACAAATTTCTGTTTGGTGATTAACCGCAGGGAATAACAATGAAATTAGACCATTAATATAGGGTGGCATGGCCTATAATCCGCTGAGAAGAGCCTAACTATAAAATGGATCTAGATATTAGGACCTATTGTAGAACTGACAGGGGCGTATCTCTGAGATACATTTTAGAACTAAAATTTTAGATACTTTTCATATGGAACGGGTGATGTTATTGCCATTTCACGTGGAGTTGGTACCAAGGGTACTATTACTCCGTACAGCTAAATGTATGTACCAAAACTTCTCTTTTTGTGTCTTTGTTGTATAATGCATAGATTTGATTTAAAAAAAAGAAAAGAAAGAGGAAATATGTTAAAGGCTATTTCATGAAGGTTGATACCTCGGTGCCCTGATGAAAGATAGTAGTCTGGTGTGTCAACGACTTTTATCTCTTTAATTCTCTTCATAAATATATTTAGCATATTAAAATACCAATTGCAGCCCAGCCCACCCTGTAATCGGTCAAGGATAAGCAGGGAATCGATGCATCATTGTTGGAGAGATGGGTATTAATTTTTATTCCTAATAATTGTAATAATCCGTATAGTTAAAAGTCGATAGGATTAGCCTCAGAAACATCTGGAGAATCGTCATGCCCTAAGCTAATAATTAAGGGCTCGATTTTTCATTAAAAAAAAGAAGATAACTGAGAAAGCTGTAATAGTTGTTTACCTAACAAGTGCGGAAAGTGACACTTTTCCGCACGAGGCGGCAGTTGCAAGCCGTCAAGGGCAGAAAAGACACTTTCCGCATGTGTTAGGAACAAAATTTTTCCTACGATCGATATACAGTACGTCCACGGATTTTTACTCCATTTGTCTTCTTGGGAACTCAATCCGTGGACACACTGTAGTTCATAGATAAACGTCAATTAGGTTTAAGGTAAATAATAATATACTGTAATTAGAAACCTTATTGAGTGTTTTAGATAAGATATTCATTAAAGGCTATTCTAGTAAAAAATAAAGACGTATCTATTCTATTCTATTCTATTCTATTAATTTAACAAATCGTGCGGAAAAGTTGCTTTTCAGTGCTAGTAGTTCTGAAAAGTAACTTTTCAGCACGATTTTTTTTTATAGAATTATAAATAGTAAAATAGATAAATATTACAAAAAAATCTTTGATCCTTAGAAAAGTTTGGAGAATCCTCATGTCCTAAGGTAATAATTAAAGGCTTAATTTTTGATTTAAAAAAAGGGAAAAAGGAAAGGTGCTAAAATCTATTTCATAATAATTAATAACTAGGTGCCCTGATAAAAGATTCAAAACTGTGGTCGGGTGTGTTAACGACTTTTACCCCTTTAATCATCTTCATAAATGTATTTAGCATAATAGAATACAAATTGTAGCCCAGTCCACCCTGCAACCGGTGAAGCATAAGCAGGGAATCCAGGCATCATTGTCGGAGAGCTGGGTATTAATTTTTAATCCTAATAATTCTAATAATCCTAATAATTAAAAGTCGATAGAATTATTCTCACAGTCACTGAACTCAATTTACGGTAGTCTACGCATAATCTTTGCTCGCCATTTTTCTTTTTGACCAAAACCACAGGAGATGAATATTCGGATTCAGATTCCCTCACAAAATCATTAACTAATAGTTCATCGATTATTTCTTTTGTAAGGTTTATATGAAAATGCTTTATCGTTTTATAAGTATATTGCCATCGTTACAGACTTAGCACATCCTATTTCATGGGTTGTCAGAGAGAAACAGACTGCAAATTCTTTAAGAAGTTGTAGTAGTATCACTCTTTCATTCTCCTCGTGTTCCCATTATTTCTTCTAAAGGCAATGGTGGTAAATCACCTTCTCTGATTTTCATAAATTCTTCGTGCGATTGCTCTCCAATTATAAACAGTACCGCTCTTGCAAATATTGTGCCTTTTTTACGGATACTTAATTTTTCGAGAAATTTAGGCAGGGAACCATTGAACCAGTACCTCGTCGGAGTGTTATGATGGTGCCAGGAACACACTGCTCTTGCTCTTCTGGCAGTCTTAAGCTAGGTTCAATTAAGACGTCGGCATCGCATTCGTAATCATCACTGTGAACACGTATATGGCCCAAAGTATTTTAGCATCATAGTAGCAGCTGCTGATATACGGAGTACAGCTTTACGATTTGTCAGTTGGGGCTCTAATTCTGACAATTTAGGAGGTGATTTCTTAAAAAAATTTAAGTCAATGTCATCCTTAGCCACAAGAATATCTTTTTGTTTGGTAAAATTTCTTCCAATCAGAATCGGAGTATCCTGTGCCGAATTTGAAACCACGTGGACAGTAATAATTGCTTTCATTTCATCTATTTTTATGGTGACAGTGACCGTTCCAGTTGTTGTGATGTGGCCACGGAGGCATGAAATGTTCAAATATTTGAAGACGAAACGTAACGGAGGTATTATATCTAACATTTAGATTACAATCGCCCTATGGCAGAACCTTATGCGTCTGCAGTTTACGTATATGCGACCGGGGAATCCCCCAAAGGCGTGACGTGATTACGAAGCGGTAGCGCATACAGTACGCTATACAAAATTTTAATGCTAAACTTTAGTGGCTACCTGTTAAGAGTACACATGGCCCTACAATAATGACACTAAATATGCAGAACTTTATTTTAAAGAAATATTTTTCATTTTACTACTTTTTTCAAAGTTGACAAAGGTTTAGCTTAAAACGTCTCCAATTTTCTTAGATTTTAAGACAGTTTCCCTATTTCCCTAAAGGTGGCGAAATTTCCCTAAAATAGAGATATTTCCCCAGAGTTGGCAAGCCTGCAATATATCATTATAACAGTGTAGCGATCAAATCAAAAATATATCTTCATTTATAGGTCAGATGTAGTATCTAGCGCCATCTGTCAAGAGGAGTGGTAGGTACGATATTTGGAAAGGAATTTCAATATATTGAACTTGAGGCAGTTCCATATTTGGTTCCTTTTCATAGCTAAATAGTTTAAAGAAATTTGTGCTACGAATTTTGCCCCTTCTTAACATTAATTAATGAAACAAGGTATTACCTCAATGTATTATTATACCTTTAATTATGAAGCTTTATTTGTAGTATTATCAGGAATATGAAGATTCGCATAGTGTAGTGAAAACATTCCTGTTAGTTAGAGTTTAGCGATTTTAACATCAGGTCTCCGGCTAATTCACGTACATGTTTGACTGGGTGAAACAAAGCAATTCATGTGCAGGCTCTCCTAGATAATAAAACGCAAACATACTTCGGCGTCCATAATTGAGTGCAATAGACAATTGGTGCTTTGAAATGAAATTGATCGGTGTGAAATGAACATTAGTGAATAGGAGTAGACGAGTAGGTATCAAATGCCAAGTAGAGCGAACACGTTATCAATTAAAGCGCAAAGCACGCGCCTCATTTAGCAAACTCTGATATATGTCAGGTATCTGCTCAGTTATATAGAGCTTAATTCGAGTATGGTGCATTCCTAATAAGTGATTACATCTATAATTTTTCAGTTGGCATTGCAAGCAGGATATAACTATATTTCTCTTAATTAACGACAAGCGTGTTTTGGCAAATATGAGACATCAGCTTATGTGTTCTAATAAAAAAGGGACTTATAATACAAAGCAAGCAGTTATTGAAAAAACCATTAACACGTGTTTGAAAATGGTAGGCAGTGTAATATTTTCAGTAAAAGAAATATATTGTCTTTATTTAAAACGGCTGTTCAAGGAAGCAGCTACATGGAGCAGAATGACAGAGTACTTAGTAAACCATCAGTAGAAATCATCAGAATTTGAAAACCTCTTCTAAGTACCATAAAATGCCTTAGACTAACTAGATCAACATCCAGTTAAGGACCAAGTGCTTTTCCCGGCTCAATTGTATTAGTATATAAACCTGTAGTCGAAGAAGTCTTATCAGTATTCTCTTAACAACGATTTAAAATACAAGTCGATCGTAGTAGTATTTCTTTTACTGAAAATGTTACATCGCCTACTATCTTCAAAGAAACATTAGAATTCCGGTACGAAAGGCTAGGCCACGGTGTACAAAAAATCGTACACCATGGGCTAGGCTAAGCTAGATAAAAATCAAAGTTACCAAGAAAGAGGCACACATAACTTTTCCTTTCAAAACCAGATACCGTAACATCATTCTCAAAGGGTTCAAATTAATATATCTCATACCAGGACAAAGACCTCAAGTAATTTTACAAAGAACCAGCGTGGCTCTAGTACGACTCCAGATTAACTTCCGTAGATGGAAGAAATCAAGTTTTCTACAGGATCTTCAACAAAGATATAAATACGTCAAAGAGCTAGTTTTCTCAAGTATTGATGCGTCCTGTGCAAAAATAAAAATAAGTTAACACTAACACATGAAATGTGAAGAATTAGCAAAAAGGGAGGACCACTCAAGAGCCACCGTTCAGCCTAAGAAGAGTAGTAAATATATCTTCCCGTTTCTCGCTCTGCCATCACGGAAGAACAGATGCTGGAGAAAGGTCTTAGCTTTGCTGTGACTGCAAAAGATATACACTCTCTACATTATTGCCGCTGGGGAGGCCGAATAGTATCCACCATAGCAGATGAGTTAAAATGCAAAGTTCGAACTGAATTGAAAAGAAGCCCAACAATAATTTCTCTAAAGAAGAAGGGTTGCCCTGAAGGAACTACGAAAAGACAATTCAAGCATGATTTAATCTGCAGATAAAGGAAATGCTACCATTCTTATGAACACCATTGCTTCCTAAACAAAGATCCCACAACTTCAATATAAAGGAAACTTTACAACACAGTACAAAAATTCAAGTGGTACCTTCAGGACAAGATAGGAATCAAATTGATGCCACCCGCAGCAAACCACCACACCATTATGGTCTCTAGAACGTACAATCTTGCAAAATTCCTCCTCCTGATAATCAAATGACACCACATCATTCGTGAAAGGGTCTAAATATTTTATAGTACAATCTTCAGCCAGTAGACGGGTTTTTTAGTTTGACCTGAAAAGCTATACACAAACATTCCAATAAAGGCGCCCGCTCCCCTTAAGAATAATTAAGACTTAGTTGGATGAGAACATCGCATTGAATTAGAAAACAATATTCCAAGTCGATGGCGCTATAAAATTACAAGAATGTTGTCTGAATAATTTCTGTTGTCAAGAAAAAGATAAATTTTTCTCTCAGGCAATTGCCAATATCCATGAACAGGTTTGAAAGTGAAGAGTTAAAACCTCCAATCAGAAGTCGAAATTATGGTTGAAGAATGTACGCGATACACTCATATGATCTGGAACCATAAGCACTTAGACCAATTCCTTAACCACCTTACATCTTAAAGGCCAACCATCAAAATTTAGAATGGAACAGGTATGAGAAGATAAACTACCATTCCTTGATGTATTGATCCAAAGAAGAAAGACGCAAATAATATATAGGAAACTGATATACAGAGGTCAATATTTAAACTTTGCTTCCAATCACTCTAAAGCCACCAACTAAAAAGGGGTTAAATCCTTACTGGAGAGAGCTAGAGCAAATTTGTAACATAGATGAGGGTCTAAAAGAAGAACTACTCAACATCAAAATCCACCTTACAGCGAATGGATATTCAGAGAGGCTAACGGCATATAGATGGTATGGTATGATATCTTCATCTCTAAATTAAGGGGATGGTTGGCTTCTGCTACGAGGCAATTCGCGAGTACGACCACCGTCCGGGCTTAGCCAGAGCTAGGGCGACCCTTCCAGATAGGTTCCACCCTTTCTGGTAAAGAGATATGGACAACAGGCAACCACCAAGCCGAAAAGCAAGAAGTGACAATATCAAGGACTGTTAGGGAGAGCAAAACGAATTGGACGGAAATACAATGTAAGACCTGTATTCAAAGCAACAGCTCCATTATGAAACTGTGACACGAAAACATAACTCGCAAGTCAAAAATATACGGAAACCTGTATATGACGAGTACCTTGCGATTGTAGCGATTTGTGAGTAGGAGGAGCAAAAAGGCCATTCGAAACACGATTGAAAGAACACAGAATCAACACCCAAACAGGCAAAATACTAAAATGGAGGTTCAAGGAAGGCGCATCAATGGAACAGAATAAGTGGCCAGTAACCTATCAGTTAAAATCAACTCTAAGTACCATAAAAGTTCTTAAACAAATCAGGTCAACATCCCGTTAAGGGTCAAGTGCTTTTCACACTTCATCGCATATTGCATTAGTATATAAGCTCATATAAGACGTTTTGTCAGTATTCACTTGGCAACGTTTGAAGATACAAGTTAATCGAAACGTTGCGATTAGGAAAATATAGGCAATGAGAGCCCAATATATTTCTTTTACTGAAAACGTATAAAATAGTTATCGGAAATAAATAATTGTAAATCAACAACGACCTACAACTCAAGAAACTGTCTATTTTCTGATATTAGATAGTTAATAAGCTTAAATAAAAAATAAAAATATGGAAAAATAATACATACAAACAATAATACTTCGCAGCTAGCGCCAGAGCCAAATGGGAACATTGGAGCAGTATCAACCTAACTCCATTTCTGCCTTTTCAACCACACATCATAGATAGGGTTCTAAACAACGTAGAAAGTAATCGGACGAAGACCCCAAGAAATTCCCGAAAACAGGAATCTGATCAGGATCACGAAAATGAAGTGAACAATAAAGATGAAGCCTGGAACTACGTACAACCGCGGATCAGAAAACCATTCCCCAGAATCACAAGGCGTCCCCCAATCAAGGGAACGGGAGACCTATTTGATAACAATATAAAAGTCGCTGCAAAATAATCACATATCTTTGTGAGTGGCTTTACCCCAAATACCACAGCTCTGGCAGTGAAATCATATATACAAAATCGCCTGAAAATAGTCTATATATATAGTGATGAAACGAAGAATGGTAGTAGGTGCGTAACCATAAAAATTATTCACTCTAACGTTAGGTCGTTGAAAAACAAGATAAATCAACTGGAAGCATTCCTTGTTGACCGGGATATTAAAATGGGGGAGCTGTGTGTCTTACTGAATACTGGCTTCATGAGGAAGAACTCTAAAGCACAAAAATAGCTGGATACAACTGGGTGGCAATGTGCACTAGAAAACAGCATTTAGGAGGTGGTACAGCTGTATTTGCCGACAAAAAGTTAAGTGCCTATCCAGTGGACACTGTCTTAGTTTAGTGTTCAAAAATGTTTGAAGTTATGTTGTATATGTATGTATTAATGATCTGAATGTTTATGTTTTAGCTGCTTACAGGTCTCCGGCTGGCCCTTTTGACACCTTCCGATTTTCACAGAAACAGGAACACAGTTTTGAGGATTTTCATTCTGATTGAAAAAATATCAAGCTCTTTGGAATCAATGGAATATAATCATGTTTTGTTATGCGACTTGGGCAAGGCTTTCGATTATGTGTCACATGACCTCCTCATTAAAAAACTTCAATATTACAACTTTACCGCTGAAAGCATGAGTCTTATCAAATCATACTTGGATAACAGGGTTCAGCTTGTGAGGGTGGGGTATGTGTTGTCTGCAGAATGTCGTATTACCATTGGGGTACCTCAAGGCTCGGTACATTAAAGACCTGCCTTCTGGTGAACTGAAAACAAATTTCACCCTTTTTGCGGATGACACTACCTTTTCTCTCTCTCGGCTTGCTCCCTGGAAACGGCAATGGAGAGGTTGGAGGAGGCACAGTCGGAAGTCAGAGATTGGTTTGATGCGAAAGGGCTTCTTCTCAATGAAAGCAAAACTGTCCCCTAAATCACTACGTGATTTAGGGGACATAAATGGAGATCTATTTATTAAACGTAAAATTCTTGGGTGTTCTTATAGATCCAAAACTTAAATGGGATACTCATGTAGATCTAGTAGCAAAGCGCTTGAGAGGTGCAGTGTTTGCGCTCCGTCGCTTGATGGACTGCGTGTCTATTCCGGTTCTGCGTACAGCGTACTATGCACTATTCCACTCGATTATGTCATATGCCTTGTTAGCGTGGGGCCATTCATCACACGCCAATAGAATATTTGGTCTGCAAAGAAGGGCTGTGAGGATTTTGGATGGAGTGGGATATAGAGACGATTGCCGAGAAGTCTTCAGGGTGTGCGAAATCTTGACTCTCCCATCGCAGTATATTCTAAACAACCTTGTATATTTCAGAGCACATCGTGGGGAGGACAGAGTGCACGGTGAGGTCCACAGCGATGACACTAGAAAAAAAATCAACTTAATTCTTGATTTTCATGGATTGACAGGGTGTCGGAGAAGCGCGGGATACTGGGGGGTAAAATTTTTTAATGTACTTCCTAATAGTATAAGGGACTTACCTCAAAACAATTTTAAAACATGGATTAAGGTTATTTTAAGTTTTAAAATGTATTCTGGTGAAGTCCATGTATGCATGATTTTGAGCTTCTATGACGTATGTAAATGCAATTGAATTTGAATTTGAATTGGATTTTAAATTTGAACTAGGGTCCAGTATTTCCATGATTTTTATATAAGTAAACTGATTTAGAGAATAAAAAGAATCTGTATGACAAAAGCATGAAACAGCACTCGAAATGCCTCTAGTAAATATGTAGATGTTTGTAGCATATCTTCTCCTCTATTTCTAAATGTTTTAAAATGCTTTTGAAAGCGACATCCTTGTAGTCAAAAATCTCCATCAAACGTAACTAATTCACTATTTGCAACATCAAATAATTTGAATGAAACATTTCTTATTGCTTCGTTATATTGTGTACGTCCTTGCTCGTGTCTCAGTCTTAATCAATCTGAATCTGAAGTTTTAATCTACCTAAAATTTATAGTTTTATTACCGGTATTTAGGTTTAATATCTCATTAAAATTTCATTTTCTTTGCGAATAATAACTCCGGACTCCAGAGTTCAAAAACGTCAATAATAAAGTTAACAAAATCGTTCAGGTGTATACTTAAAGCGATTTGCTTTGAACAAGTTGATCAAATATTAAACTTTTAAAGTCCCTTACTAATGCTATACTAAGAGAAAAGTTCTTAACAAAAACTTTATTGACTTACGAATTCTCTTTTGCAAAGTATTTTAAAGTCGAGAAATTTTTGTGTGGTTATAAGTTTTAAGCTGTGAAAGAGGTTTTCCTCATTGTTGGACTTAAGGGCTTTATGAAAAAACTTTTTATGTTGCAAAGTGGGTCAGGTTTAGTGTATCTCAAAAATGCCCCTTTCGTTATTATTTATTTAATAAATCCAAACTCGAAGTACTTCAATGGAGTTAAAAGGATTGTCGAAAAATAGCGACTGGTCCTCATTATGTTACATTATTTGAATGATCGCCTTGAATTAATTCCAACACTTTTAATTTTATTTTAGTCCACAGGGGGTGTCACAGCTTATTTAAAAATGTCTTCCTATAGCTATTTTACCCTCATACCATTTTTCCAATAACGATTAGACTCTCGTATAAGTCACGCGACCCACTCTAAAGAATGACGTTTAAAACCTAGTTCCTATATATGATATTAAGAGCTATTGTTATAATCAACTTTAAGAAAACTTTTTGATGTCATAATGCTCTTTAACTCTTAAAGTTCATTTTAAATTAAACTTGTACTTTTTCTAATTTTAAAGTTAACTGTAAGATTTTAATAATTTCTAGCTTTACTCCACTTTAAGCATTTTTGTTTTATATAAATTGTTCTTTGATACTTGAATTTAGTTTGTTTATCTTGCTCTATACATTCGTACCTGCATTGTTTTACTGCTGATTCTGAATTTTCTTCTAATGATTCGTTCAGTTCAAGCTCAAGCACATCTGATTCAGATTTGGCAATTAAAATGAGATGATCAAAAGTGTATAAAACAAAAATAAATAGTTTTCATATGTGATCAAATTATGAATTTTTTGTTAAAGGTTTAGTTTGGGTTAGTAAACCTGAGCTGTTGAATCATATAAGAAATCATACTGAAAGCCGCCAACTAACAATGAAAGCAAATACTATGTGAATAATTGTCATTAAATAGTAATCCATTTTTTTAGGAGAGGAGCTATAAAAGCAGAAACAAAGCTTTTGTTGACCGTAAGGTATTATGCCACAGGCAATCTGGTACTATCAATGGAAGATTTGATTGGAGGTGCTGTAGCATCTGGTGGTCGAATCGTTAAGTCAGTTAATGTCTCATTGAAAACAGAATATAGTAATATGCCACGGATTCGTCAGGAGTTGCAAAAAGCATCCACAGAATTTTATGGAATTACACGGTTTCCTCGATGTTATTATGCAATAGATTGCATCCACATCAAAACAATATCACTAGGTAAGTAGATATAACTCATTATCTAATAGTAGTTAATTTGTTCATTAATATTGATCAAGTAAACATTAATCTGTAGTTATTTTAGGAGGTCAAGTTGCTGAAATGTACAGAAACCGAAAAGGTTATTTCCTACTGAATATACAAACTGTATTTGAGCTTGGTTGAAAATTAGAAATATTGTCGCCTGGTGGCCTGGAAGTTGTTATGGTCAAATAAGATTTAACAATTTCAGATTAAGACTTGACTTTAAACAGAGACAATTTAAAAATTTTCATTTAATATGTGACACTGGTTATGCTCTTGAGACCTATTTGCTTGATTCTGTCAACGAATCAGAAAACTTGTACAACGAATGAAAGATCTTGAAGATGGGGGGGGGGGGTATTAGTAAACTGTGACCTGCATGGATCGATTGCGTCTCCTTTCCTTGGTAGTTCCGTTGATGTGATTCTCAATCAGAGTACCTCATCTAGCTACAGTGCATTGATAAAAGCAAGATGTAGTCTGGATGGTTCTATGGATGGAAATTCCTCCTGTTGGACGATGCAGGAACTGAAGCAGGTCGTTTGCCTGTTCACGACCGCTTCGCACTCCGTGAGAAGGTGTTCCGGAGTCTCCTGCCCCTCCTCACAGATGCGGCAACTGTCCTCGTTCTCAATTTTTATTTTCTCCAGGGGCCTTCTCAACCGGCAGTGGCCCGTAAAAAAGTCGGTGAGGATGTGGACATTGTTCTTACTCAGTGTTATAAGATCTTCCTGGGTGAGTGGACCCTAGAAACATCTTTGATTGCCTTAACCCTAGAAGACATTCCCATAAACTGATCCATTTGGTTTGCTCTTCTTCTCTGAGATCTTCCTTGTAGGTGTGCATCCCTACGCCACAGAAGGGTTCCGGTCCTAAAAGCGGAGTTGGTGCTCCTACTTTTGCCAATTGGTCTACTTTTTCGTTGTCTTCTATCCCAGCGTGTCCTGGTATCCATTGAAAGGATAGTTTGTTATTCTTGCCCCGTTCGTTTAGCCTATTTAGGCATTCCCATACCATTCTGGCGCTGATTATTGCTAAGCTCAGCGCTTTGATGGTTGTTTGACTGATAGAAGATGATAATCTCTTTCTACCTATAGTTTCTACCAAGGTTGAACTGCGCACATCTTCCTATGGTGTTAATTTCCGTCTAGAATATGTCCGGGTGTTTTTCCATTGCTTCGGAGAATTTGGTTCTTGACTCAAATACTCCGGCTCTGGTCCCCTGTTCAGTTCTTGACCCATCTGTATACCATTTTATAACACTTTGCTGCAATGTGAGAATGCCAGTGGTGTTCTTTTTCCATTCTTCTCTACTTGTTATAACAACCGTGAAGTATTTTTCAAAACTATTTTTTGACTATATCGTTCCTGGGGAGCCTAAGAAGTGGTATATATTTTATCAGGGATGTCAATTCACCCTTTCTAAGACTATCGATTTGTAAAGTAGGGTGGGTTTTACTATCATTGTGTACATCCATCGCAGGATTTTTGGTTTACATTCCCAAGTTTTTCCTGCCTTAGTTATAATTCCTTCAATGTGCTTATTCCATTTGAGTTTGCAGTTTAGCGTTATGCCTAGATGTCTAACTTACGATGTAATATTGGTTCCGTGTATTCGGATAACTTTCATTCTAGGGAGTTCTATGGTTTTTTTCGATGGGTTCATTTCAAGTCACACTGTTTGGCACCATTCTTCCGTTGCTTTGAGTCCAGCTTGAATGAGTTCACATAGTGCACCCTCGCACTTTCCTCTTGCTGTGATGACAATATCATCGACATACCCAACACAATGTAGACCGAGGCCTGTCAATATTTCCAGTAGTCCATCTCCCACTAGACTCACATGGACTTGCCCGTTCTGTATGCACCCTGGCTGGCATTCAATGGCCGCATTCAGTAGATCTGATGTAATTTTCTACTGCCTTCACCATCGCCTTAAGTAAGAATGACGTAAGGCTGATTAGTCTGAAGGATTTGGGGTCTGTCATATCCTTCTTTCCTATCTTCGGGATAAAGGTGACCTTTGTCCTTCTCCATGCTTTTGGTATGTAGCATGACCATACTGCTTCTGGTGATACCAAAAATGTGTGGCATAATTTCTCTTTTTCACCAGGGTTGGGAAGATTTAATTCACCCCTGGCGATTTGAATGGTTCAAATGTATTTAGTGTTCATTCAAATCGCCCAGTGGTGAGTACCGTTTTTGCCACTGCCGAGTCAACCCTAGTGGGTAACCTGGGACTAGCTCTTTCCTCACTGATGGTTTCTTGGTTGACTACTGTACAATGAAGTACTGATTAGAACCCATAGCACAATGGGGTTTGAAAACGTAGGATTTTTATTTTATCTCTAGGTATAAAACTAGATATTAATACTGCAATGACAGTTGCATTAGTCACTACTGTAGGTCATAATATGGCTACTGAAATGAACGAGGACCTACTTCATGAAGTTGTGCTTTAAATGTTTATAAAAATAATGAACAAGTTGGTACTTAATGAAAATACAGATGGATGGATAGTTGTTGGAAAAATTCAGCATGCACTGTAATAAGTAGGAGAGAGTCGGGTAGATTGGGCAGTTTTTGAAAAATAACGCTATGGTATTGTAGTATCTAAACTTAAAATGTAATGTTATTTATAATACAAATTTATAGGATCCTGGAAAACTACGCCGTCCACAGGGATGGGGTAGTTTCTTCGCTATATGAAAATTTATAAATAACGAACATAAAGATATAGCTAAACATATTTGTTCTACATAATGTTGTCTATTTGACAATCAAGTTACTAAAGTTATAATTATTTAAAGTGAATATGGCTGTTCGAGTTTTAGGCGGGCGGTGTATGGAGTTTAGTTTATCAGCATTTATGAGTAGTTAATCCATGAAAATGTTGTATTTCCAGTGCCAGGCGATCAGTTTAGATGCGATTATATACGAGAACTTTTAAAATGCCTTTACAATTAAGTTTTTTTTTATCATACCCGGTAAACTTTTATAGCTCATTAAAAGTTCATTTCGAACCCTCGATTTCTCGGTAATATTTGAAAGTCAATCTAAAAACTTTCTAACACAGTTAGGAGGGAAGTTAACGTAAATGAGCATTTTACTCTCTTAGTTATGGGAAAATGTTGGGAAAGTATTATTTTGTTAAATTCGCATTTTAACCTAGAAAATTTTTCGTAAAAATATTTTATAATGTTATGAAAGTTCCAACGCTTGTAAATTTAGGTTTAGAAAAATACTTTGAATCTAAAGTGTAAGCTGAAACCTTTTTTCATCATCAGTGGTACACAGAACAAATTGATATCACTTGGCGAGATTCCTAGCCGAGGACCGAGGATCAACATTGTATTTTAGATGAAATATACATGTATAATGCTATATATTTTAAATGGGATATAAATTTATCTATGGACTGTATGTCATGTAATTTATAATTAAAATCTCTTTTAATTTATTCCATATTTGAGTTGGAACAATACTTTATATTCATGTATATAGTGTAAGACTCTGAGACTATATAAAATAAATTTACTTTATCTCATATTTTGTCAGTTTCCTTGGACCACGCACTTTATTTTTCCACGTCGATGTCATATTTGTCAGTTGCACTGATTTTAGAATAAGCGTCTGGGTGCACCGGAATTGATTTCATGATTTCATTATTCATTGACATATTGCGACACTTCACGCATGGGCATGTGTAATGCGTGTAAAGTTTTTGGCATGCAAGGCTTTCAATTTTCGGTCAATTGCTTGCTTTCAAAGCCTGGTGGTCTAGTAATTAGATAGCTGTGCTTGCGAATCTTGTGATGCGACTGCGCCGGTTCGATTCCCGTCAGTGCCGACAGATGTTTCCATTCTTTTTTAAGGTTATGTTTGTTCCTATTTTAAATCTGGGATAGTTTTGGTTAGTTTCATTTGGTTGCACCCCGGAGCGAGCAAAGCGAGCGGAGGGCCATGCGTGAAGTGAAATAATAGTCAACGTTTCATAGGAATCATATGATATAAATTGTAACGTGCGGTTTTCCTTCAGCATTAAGTTGAACCTTGAAGTTAGAGAGTTCTTCTTGACGAAATGGCGGACCCGCTAAATAAAGATTGTCGCTTCCTTTAGCCCTGTGAGTATATATATTATGGGATATTCTGGACGAACTGGTGCAGTTTATGGTATAAGTTACTATTGATCGCTGTAATGCCCTCTACCAACCGGTGAATGCAGTGTTGGAAGCGGATTGCAATTGGGACCGTTAGTTCTCTGTAAGCCGTTTGTGCTACCAACTCTTGAACGTGCGTGCCGTTTAGAGACTTTCTTTCTTTTGTGATGACATCGCGTTAGGGACTTTCTTTCTTTTGGTATGACAGCTCGTGGCCACGTGACGGGTGACTTTACTCTTATTGGTCCGGCGTCGTTGTAGTGGGAATATTGGAAGGAAGCATCTGCTTCCGGAGAGTTTTTGAAGGAAATCACTCTACGTTGGCTTGCTGGTTAAGGCAGTGGTCGTGTCAGATTTTTTATTTGCTTTACCTCATGGGATTGATCTGACCGACCAATTTATAGAGTCTCGGGCCTTATTTTGGTTACGATATTTAGTTTCGTTCGTCAGTGCATGATTGCGCCTTCCCACTTTAAAAGCCCACGAGCCGCCACTGAATAGTATTATCATCATAGCTGGGATTTGATGCTGCCTTAAGTAGAAGCCTTTGTCCGTCTACGACCTACCTGTGCGTTCCAACGAGTTAGTCATATAGCAACCCTTTACAGGGTTTCACCGTACGAATACACTTTCACCGTAAAGGTACGTTTCCACCGTAGGGGTACGTTTCCACCGTAGGGATATATTCCACCGTAGGGGTATATTACACCGTAGGGGTACATTTTCACCTTCTGGGTATTTTAACCGACAGAGTTCCCGTGTAGAAGCCCTTAAAGCTCAGTCATTAGGCCACGCCAGTCTATTTCCTGGATTGTGAATCGTTCTAGACACCGTTAGAGTCCTTCTACGTTGGAGGAGTTTATGGTTTTTTCCCTCTCCACCTGGAAAACAGCCGAGAAGCCACCAACTGAATGTGAGCTATCTTAACTTTATTATTAGTGTTTGTTGCTACCCTTTTCTCTGCTGTATATATTTTTTTAACTATTAACGCCTAACCGTATTGTTCTCCACTCTTACGCCGAACCATAATCGTTTTTGCTCAAGTGTTAAGCTTTAATTGAATTCTTTTGTTTCTTTTTTTGCTAATAATTAAGATAATTTTCTTTTTTTTACTACTAACATTATAAATCACCATTATTTACGCCATTCCTCAAATGAGAAGTAACATTTCTCACCCTAGGTAAATAATAATATTAAAAAAAACCTAGGTCAATAATGAAACGGAAACGGAAAATGTCAAAATGTCAAACTTGTTAGTTTGACAACTAGTTGTCATTTCGGATTATTTGAAAAATGAGTAGGAAATGATTAATTTCAAAATCTAATCAATTCAAATAATGATAAGGATTGTATCAGTGCTATTAGTAAAAAAATTATTTTTTACAGTATGACTCACTTTTCATGACTCCCCATAATATTCTTATTAATAATGCGTTGACACAATCGAGCATAATTTCACGAAACTTGCGGCGAGTAACGCGAAATATTTTCCTAATATCGATTTGTTCAGGTACCTTATTAGGGAGCTCTCGCTTCCTTTCGGTAGATTTGGCGTTGAGTTGTCTAGTTCTGGTCTAATTTTCTAGTCTCTAAGAGGAGTACCTTTATGGTCAGATAGAGTCTGGTTAATAATTGCTTAACGAAGACAGCGCCCAATTTCCTGATTTAATATTAGTCGACTGCCCAAGGTATCATTTATTATTGGCGTACCTGATTTTAATTAAAAGCATAATTAGTTTGTAGAGCGGTACTGTGACGTCAGACTATGGTTTGCGCCTAAATAATAATCGAATAAGGTCTTTTATTTATGTTGCTTGAGCTGTGATTTTCAAAAATAAGAATTTATATTTTAATTAGCTCAGTTTGTGTCTAACATCGGTTATAACGCGTAACATCCAAGATACATAATATCGGCTTTTAATTGTGCGAGATAATTCAATTAATAATTGTTTTTTTTCATTATCTTTCATTTATTTTTATGCTTCAAGTAACTGAGTAAAATTTCTGACTATTAACCGTAGACAGTTCTAGTCGTGATATTTAACATAGCCGCCTAGAATATCAATCATATGATTCTTCTGTTTTTTGCCTTGAGTAATAAAACAACTTTCCATTTTACTGAACTTGCCTGTGTTTCTATTTATTAAACTTTCCTGTGTTTCTATTTACCAAATTTACCTGTGATTCGATAGAATCAGCAGTATTTGATGCTGCAGATATACTGAATTCGCCTGCAGATATACTGAATTCGCCTGTGTTATTTAATTATTCCTGGATCACCCGTATCACGAAGGATACAGGACGATTAAAGAAGATGGACACTTTGATTTAATTCACTTGCGCTTCATGTTTGAAATGTTTCGGCTTCATTGACTTGCTATAGATACTACAGTTTAATATTGACTTTGATGTTAATCATTACTTTTCTTTTGCGTCTCAATTTTTATTAATTTTTAATACTAGCCTACTTACTTGCTTTTCATAATTAAATTAATTCTCTAATTATTAAATTAATTCACGTTTGATATTTTATTTCTCATTCGCTCGGATTGATTAAATTCAAATCCACTTATCAAATTAATTTCAAATTTATTTGAGTCATTTTGTCTTGGTAGTGCGAAGCTTAGGCTAAAACGAGGGCCATATTTCAGCTTTGGGGTAGTTCTTGCTTATGCCGTTTACAAGCCCGTGGCGCCTTATAAATAACCCACCCTACTCTCCGGCACTAGAGCTAGGGCCTATTTGCACGCTTTGAAGACGACTCATTCTATCTTACGCATCCGTATTTGCAAATTCACTTAATTTTAATTTTTTTTTTCTTACTTGATATTATTCACCCTCTTCTAAGCCAAGGTGAAGGTTTGCGCAAATTAGAAGAAAGAAAAAGCGTGGCAAAATGCGTGAAGTGTCGCAATATGTCAATGAATAATAAAGTCATGAAATCCATTCCTAAAATACAAGAGCCTGGGTACTCTTGTATTTTAGACATTTAAAAATTCGCGTCTACCTGCCTCAATTTTGAGCCTTCACGCATGCGTACGTGCTATTTCATATATTTTTCAAAGTGCTTTTTTTCTTGATTTTTGCCATTGCCATGGTTTATATTGGGTTAGTTTAGGTTAGTTTTTTTGTTTGGGTCCCCGGAGCGAGCGAAGCGAGCGGAAGGACACGGGTTAAGTGAATTATTAGAATGACAACACCGGACTGCTGAGAAATGCGCAGGTCCGAGGGTCGAAAATCTGAGGTAAGTAGACGCAAGTATTTAAAAGCGTTGTTGCCAAGATGTAAAACGGTGTCTTTAATATTAGAATAAAATCCAATCACAAAAGTATTATTTTTTAGACGGTGGGCTTTTATTAATTGTTTAGACACCTTTCATTGAAGTGTATCACATTATGATACACGCACAAATTAAATGTAGTTTTTTTTAATACTTAGGCCCTTCATTCAAATAGATATACTTTTCTTTTCTAAAGATAATTAAAAATATACATTTAAATGTTATAAAAAAATTATCATAAAACAGTTCTCAATAGTTTTCTCTCAAATATTATTTGGTACCAATATCGATAATATATTGCCTCCATTCTCAGTCTCTTCACGCTTATCGCAATCACTTCGCACTCAGGTCTTAAAGCCCTTATTGTAACCGATCGTAACATCCTAATAAAAATAAATATCGTTCGACCACACTAAACGAAGTATCGTTAACAATAGTGCATCAGAATGTGAGATGTTTAAGTAATAGTGTGGATAAGGTGGAAAAATTAGCCAACAGCTGTGCGACAGATATTTTAGCATTGACAGAGCATTGGTTGAGTGCAGATCAAATACAAGTAACAGGTATTTTAAACTATAATCTCGTTTCATGGTTCTCTCGGGAAGCAGGTCATCATGGGGGTAGCGCCCTTTATGTTAAGGATGGCATATCTTGTGTATCAAGGTTGGATATTATAAATTTTTCTCAGATAAACACTATAGAATGCTCCGCAGGAGAATTAAATACAAATAATAGGAAAGTCGTGGTAGTGGTCATTTATAGGCCTCCTTCGGGGGACTATAAATATTTTTTAACTATTTTAAACAGCATTTGCGAAAAAATTCACAGTGAAAATGCTTACATTGTGTTGCTGGGAGATTTGAATATTGACCTAATGGAAAATAATCACAATAGTAATCTCTTAAAAAATTTACTACTTTCTTATAATATGAAGCCCCTTATTGAACAACCAACTAGGATAACTGCCACTTCTAAGACATGCTTAGATAATATTTATATTGATAAATCAATTAGTGCAAGTGCTAATATAACAGACTATTTTATCTCTGACCATTGTGCACAAATAGGGAGACTGGTATTGAATTCTTATTCAAGGGCTAAAGCATCATATAAGCGTCATTTCTGTGATGAAAATGTATCACAATTTATAGCGTTACTAAATGGGGAAGATTGGAGATCAGTGTATTCGAATGCAGATGTAGATTCCAAGTGGGAAGCTTTCAATAATTTATTTATGTACTATTTCAATTTATGTTTTCCGCTAAAATTGACCCACGGTCGCAATTTCAAACAATTTGAGCACATCCATTCTCCTGAATTTCAATCTTTAAAAAATAGGCTACATATTTTTAATGTTCTGTCTCACCATTACCCACAATATAAAAAAATATATTTCGATCTAAAAAAAGAGTACGAAAAAGAAATTAAACAAAACAAGAGTGATTATTTTGCCAGAAAACTATCTTTGGCAGATAATAAAAATAGAGTAGCCTGGAATATTGTTAACAATCTAACAAATAATAAAAATCACAGCACTCCAGTCCTTCCCGACGGTAATCTTCAAGAGGTTGCTGGTAACTTTAATTCACTGTTTGTCGATTGTGCAAAAAATATTGTAAATAAAAATAGTACATTTGTACCAGGAACAAACTGTCATGCTTTGTTGGGAAATAGGCCGGAATCTATGTTTTTGAGTCCCGTTACAGAAATTGAAATATTAAATATTGTTAAAAGTTTCAAAAACAAAAACTGTGCAGGAGAAGACGAAATCCCACTCTCTTTATTAAAAAAATGTATTTATGTTATAACAAAACCACTTAACGACATTTTAAATTGTTCTCTTTCAGAGGGGATGTACCCCAGTACTTTGCAGAATGCTTACGTGATTCCCCTATATAAGAAAGGGGACCGTAATAGCCTGGAAAATTACCGCCCGGTTAGCATTTTGCTTTCGTTTTCGAAAATATTCGAAAAGATTTTTTACGACCGACTTAAAAAATATTTTATATCTAACGGCCTGTTTTCAAACTTCCAGCATGGTTTCGTGGAAAACCGATCTGTTAACACAGCCATTTTTGAGTTCGTGAGGGGTACGCTGGAGGCCTTGGAGAGGGGGGAGGTTGCATGCGGTCTTTTTCTGGACCTCTCCAAGGCCTTCGACTGTCTTTCTCACACCGATTTGTTAAACAAGTTGTTCAGGTATGGCGTAAGAGGGCCCGCCTTGTCGTGGATAAAAACATATCTCTCAAATAGAACTCAGAGGGTGGTCATCAGAAATAATAATTCTAAATTTATATCTGAAAAACTACTAGTAAAACTAGGTGTCCCACAGGGAAGTATACTTGGACCACTCCTCTTTATTGTTTACTTAAATGACCTGCCTTCTGCTGTTTTTGATACTTTAGCAACTATTGTAAACTACGCTGATGACACAAACCTATTGATTAAGAATAAAAATATCAACACATTATTGCGTCATTCAAATGAACAGTTCTTATTATTAAAAAAATGGTTTCACGACAATGGGCTTATCTTGAATACAGAAAAAACGCAGTGCATTATCTTTAAGACTTCTCGAAATATGAAGGATGTTCCTGATACTATCAAGATAGAAAGTTCTGAGATTGTTATTTCAGACTCATGCAAATTTCTGGGCTTGTATATAGATGGAAATTTTAAGTGGGATTGCCATATTGACTCCCTCTGTAAAAGACTAGCAACGGCATGCTATATGCTAAGAATAACAATTAGATATTTAAGCTACGACATTGGCCGTATGGTTTACCACAGTTCTTTTCTATCTCTATTGAGATATGGTATAATATTTTGGGGCCAAGCTTCAAATATATCTCGAGTATTTTTATATCAAAAAAAAGCTTTGAGAATTTTATTAAATATGGATTACACTCAATCATGTCGTGGTGTATTTAGAACACAAAAACTTTTAACGGCATCCGGAAATTATATTTATGAGTGCATTGTGTTTTTCAAAAA
>MU184973.1:113855-126431 GCA_016904865.1 Pissodes strobi | reverse complement strand
AAATTAACTTTTTACGTTTTTTATAACTTCATTTTTGTACTTCATTTTTGGCCACCCTGTATTAATTTACAATCAAAATATCCACTCAGTAGACGAAAATAGGTCCCTTTCCACAAGGAATCCATCCCAAATTAAATAATGAAGGCTCTCTTATAGGAAAAAATTGAAAGTTATTTTAGGCCCTGCGAACGTCATTTTTGACATAAAATTCAAAATATGTCAAAAATGATTAGACTTAGGTATAGGAGATGATACACGAAATCTGCCTAGAATCTTACGTAATTTTACACACTATAACAGGCTGTAGAATTTTACACACTATAACTTTAATTTCACACACTATAACAAGCTGTAGAATCAAAACGGCTTAACTTAGATCACTTCCTTTTCTTAAATTTTCATAATCTATCGCCAGGGCTGGAGTACATTTTCCGGCTCCCAGAACATCCGGTAAACCCAGAAGTTACAGACAAACGCTAGATTATGCAAAGGTAAAATGACGAAGTGAAAACTGTTTCACTCTAAGTTAAACCAATTAGATTCTACAAACTGTCATAATCTGTAAAATGACAATTGTCACACTTCAATTTTCACAATTCGAACAGTTGAATTAAGTTATGTTGTACCAAATAAACTTAAGATCTCTTGCAAAATTCAAAAATTTACTAATATACACGGAGTTTCAAAAAAAATGTAGTCCCCAGATGCCACACTTCTTTGAGAGGCCCTGTATGTTTGAAAATAAATTCCTAAAATAGGCTGTTATATTAGGTTAGCACTAAAACGAAATGTTGAACTTACGCGGTATAGGATCTATAGAAGTTTGACTGACTATTGCAAAACCCGTATCGTAATATATTTGCTAAAATTAACTATTTAAAATTTGTGATATAAAATTTTCTGTCTAAAACTTTATAGTTCGAGGGCTATTTCGACAGGGCAAAATATGTTTCAGAAACTTCTCCATAGGTACCTACCGTTAAGCCTCTTTATAGATGGGTGACTCTATGAACACTGACTAATATTTGAAGTCAATTTGTAAACTCAAGTAATATGAAAAAAATCAAAATTATTTGGTTAAATGCAATAAAAGAAGCGTTGAAGTTATTGTGTGAAGTTGAATCAACTTAAAAATTTTCGATTTTTTCAATATTTTTTAAAAAATAATTACACGAGAATGAAGAACCTTATACACGGGAGATAAAAATTATACCTGGCTAATTTTAAATTTTAATTACACAACCGAATCACTTAAAAGTGTTTGCATTAAAATTAATAATAAATGAGACAACATTGCTCCAAAAATATGTATTAATAATATCATGGAAAAAAAATAGAATCTCTGTAAAAAACTAGTCTAGTATTAAAGTACAACTCTCACAAATAGTCTATGATACATCTATAAATAAGTCTGTTTCCATTCAGATACACTAATAAATAGAATATAGGAATTGGTAACTTAAACATATAACATTATCTATGCAGACTGAGAAAACATAAAATGAGTGCGAAAATGTTAATCTTTTTTGCCCTCTTGTTTATTATTTTGGGCCAAAGGAGAACGTAATTTGGTTAAGAAATACATCAAATATATTTATAATAACTTTTCAGAAATACCAATACATATTTGCTAGTTTTTGCCCTGGAGATACTTCATCATCATTATACACTATGTTGGGGTTTGGAACCTTCGACAACCTGCACAAAACGGAGTTTTATCCACATTACCGAAACAGAATTATTGCACTCGACGCGCGTTTCGCTAACCATTACTGATTAGTTTTAATCATTTCCTGATGATGCTAACATGATTAGCGAAACGCACGTCGAGTGCAATAATTCTGTTTCGGTATTGTGGATAAAACTCCGTCTTAGATCAATATAAACATCAACAAATTTTATTTTTTTAAGGGTAACTCTGGTTCAGAATTATTTCTAATAAAGTGCTAAAGGGTAAATCTTCTTTAGTCTTCATCTGAGTCTGAAGAAGAGGATACATCTTCATAAGAAAGTCTAGATCAAAGTGATTAGAGACATCTGTTGTAACGTTGTAAATGTTTCGGAATCCAATATTGCGAATTTCTCTGCTTACTGGTTAAATTGTGGTATTGATATTGCCATTACCTTACTAATTCGGTACTCGAACCCGTTCGACAAGAAGATATATCCGGGGAATGTGCACCGCACGGTGATATATATTGTAAACTAGAAATCATAATCGCTAAAAAAAAAACACTCAGTCTAAAGATTGAACTTGACGCTTGATCTTGAAACATAATTATTATGATTATTATCTAAACATGTTTTAAAAACAATCAGTAAACTTTTAACAAACTTTAGTATAAAAGATCGAGCGGACCGAGTAAACGACAACTTGGTTCAGTTCGTGGATCCTTTAAGGAGCGTTCTGGCAACAAGTTCACCCCACTGTTCATCTAGAGCTATTTTGTACCTATACGGGAAATGGTCTTGGGTGTTCATCCTAAGTTATTTTGTACCTTAACGGGAAAGACTCTGGGGGGTTAAACTCTCTTTCGCATCGAACGGGTCGCGTCTGATAAGTCTTCAACGAATAGCCATGCGTCCCACGCTCCTCTGGTAAAATATATGTAAACATAGGTAGCAACCTAAGTACAAGCCTTCATGTAGACTAAACCTGGGCAGTAATAGACGTATCTTTAGTACGAAGCAAGTTTTTGTCCTCTGTCATCATCATCTGCGCTACGCACTCTACAAGAGCACAGAGGATCACCACGTCCACAAGCCATAATCTCTGCCACACGTGATGGTTAGCGCCCAAATCCCCTTTGACAATAGATATATAATAGTAATTTAATATAGGTACTCCGTTGAGGTAATCCTAAAGTTACTTAGTTCTCAAATGTTGAAATAATACTTAAATAACCATTTATACATTTAAATTATTTTCTAGAGTAAAACTATGTATATTATATCAATTATAATTAGTAATATAAATATGGAATGAAAATGCTTTTATTCTCTAGTTAACACACGTACACGTATAAGTAGGAACGTACCTATTATTCAAAATGTCCTTTAAAATCCCCCAAAACTGCGAATATTGTATTTCAAACATACATGCTTAAAGCACAGCTTATTGGTAAGCTGTGCTTAAAGTCTATTCAGAGATATACCGTTAACCGCAATTTGCATTTTAAGACATTTTACAATACCTTTTAAACTTTTTCTAACCTTCTAAATTGCTTAGCCTATTATACGGATCTGACCGGCCGGAATACTATAGGAATTTAAATTTATTAGGACCACAATATTTCTATTTGTTATTTGTTGACGGAACTCTTTTTTTCCCTTGAGGTCGATGGTACAGGACATATAATGTCCAGCATTTTTCCAGGAGTTTCCGATTCCTCTTCATTTGGAGTACCTAAAGTTGTTGATAAATCAAAATCATCGTTGCCGGACAAAGTAATTTTAATTTTCCCAGGATTTTCAGAAACAGTGGGATCATTACTTTCTTCAGACAGATATGCATAGTGTGAAATTGCGTGGCCTTTGGGATTCAAATGTAAATACCCGTGGATCGGAAGGCAGGGACAGTTTTGTACCGATTTGGACCATGCGTCTCCCAATAAATTTCCTAATTGTAACCTGTTGATAGCTCTGGTTGGATTTGCTCGAATAAATGTGTTGCATGCGGAGTAGTAATAGGAATAGGAGTTCAGTGCTTTAAAGAAAGCTCGGTCTAGGGGCTGTAAAACTGAGTCGTGTGACTTGGCAAACATAACAGTGTGACATATTCGTTTCAGCGAATTCTATAGTATTTCAAACGGTCACATAATGTGAGGCGTGACCATCTAATATAAGTACTACAAGTCTCTCAGGCTTTCTAGGAATAAACTGAATCTCTAACCAAAAAAGAAAAATTGAGGCGTTAATGTATGCCAATTTTACCGACATTACAATTATAGCAGCAAAAATGCTCGACAGTATATGTCCTGTACCATCAACCTCAAGGGAAAAAAGAGTTCCGTCAACAAATAACAAATAGAAATATTGTGGTCCTAATAAATTTAAATTCCTATAGTATTCCGGCCGGTCAGATCCTTTATAATAGGCTAAGCAATTTAGAAGATTGGAAAGGTAGAAAAAGTTTAAAAAGTATTGTAAAATGTCTTAAAATGCTAATTGCGGTCAACGGTATATCTCTGAAGAGACTTTTTTTTACATAGCAGAATCGAAAGCGTCGTTCCTAGGTGGCGTCACACGTTTCTGTGTGGGAGGTTCTGCCTGTGCAAGAACATACCGTTATATGCGTATCGTGTTTGCACCCCACTTCCGCTTCGTTCTCGGTTGAATCAACACGTGTCCGGGGTAACGGCTCTTCGTCGCCATTTTGGGTGATCCGTGGCAATCGTTCAAAGACCGTTTGGGCTCCCCGAGGAAGAATCGGAAGTCCTAGCCAGCGTAGTCTGTGCCGTTGCAGTTTTTTCTAGACAGGCTGGGTGAACAGGATGTTCCCGTGGGATAATTTTTTACTGTACATTTCATAGCTTAGTTTTTGTGCAAAAGTCGGGAATCACCAGGGGCACAAGACAGCATAATATATATATGCTATCGCTCGACATTGAAAAGTCAAGGAGTGGGGATCTGTCGCGGGCGACAATCTAGGCTTAACACAAGCAGAAGGTCTCTGCCTCTGTCTAAGCGCCGGAAGAGGTGGATGCTGGCAATTGCCTCGTAGCGAAGCCTTCAAAGAAGCAAAGCAAGCAAGCAACTTATTTGTACTAAATATTTTCTAGTTCTTGGAAATTTATTTGAAACACAGCTTAATTTTTAGTATTTTAGAGATATGCGGAAAATATTTTTGCCACGAAAATTTATTAAAATCCAGAAAAACTACGTAAACATAAAATATAGGATACATTTTTTCGGGATTATGTTTTTCGAAAAATCCTAAATTTGAGGGAAATTTCAACTGGGAAAATCGACCTGAACGATCTTGAAAATTCGCGTCTAACTACAGCAATTTTGAGCCTTCGCGCATGCGTACGTGCTAATTGTCACATTTTTCAGTTGTTTTTCTTGATTTTGGGTATTGCCTTGGGTTAGTTTTGTTTGATTGCGCCCTCGAAGCGAGCGGAGGACCATCCGTGAGGTGAAATATTAGAACACCGAACTGCTGCCAAATGCGCAGATTCGAGGGTCAAAAATTTGCTGTAGGTAGACGCGAGTATCTTGCAACCCATGCAGTGTTGCCAACCGTACTATAATTATAGTATTTGTACTAAAATTGAGTCTCCCTGTACTATGTACTTACAAAGTTGATATAGTACGCATATTGTACTATAATTTCAAAGGTTTTGAAAAAAATAAAAATTATGGCTTATTTTATTGATAATGAAAATTGCAAACCGAGTTCATTGGCATCTTACTTTGATACTATTTAATAAACAAAGACGATGATACAGTCAGGGCACACATTATCTACCCAAACCTAATGGAATAAGCTATTAGAAAATTTTCGCCATACCGCTATGGGCGCTATGAGCGGCAACCCGGCAACGGCACTAACGGCAGCCATATGAGCCATATAGGTTCTCGTTGTCGACGACGATCTAGGGGAGTCCCAGAATTCTTTCACTGAGTGAGTCAGTAAAATTAGTACTTGTGCATTTTTTAACTTGAATTTGCGTGAATATTATATTAGGCTCTGTGGAAATAATTGGTCTTATTAAGTACCATATCAGGTTTGTGTTTATTACATTATTGAACTTGGTTTCTATGTATATGGTTTATTACTATTATTATACTAGTTGTTATTGTTATTATTATTAGGTAGATACTTATCATTTCATATTAGAAGTAAAGTAACATTCAGAACAATATAGCTTTTAACCAACAATATTTATCGAAATGTTTAATTCTACTATCTAATTGTTTTATAATAACAACCTACTTAATGTAGATATTTTTGATGAGCCTTAAAATTTTCACAGAGGAGCTGCACTTAGCAGCAAAATATTTAATAAATTAACACGGATAGATCGATACCTAGTGGTGTGACGGTATCTGTGGAACAGTTACTTTGTCGCGGTATTTTTTAATACCGTCGCGGCATCGCGCTCCACGCCGAAAGAACCGGTTACATTGGAACTGCCTTAATATCGCAAGCGGGTATGTGAAGCAGGCGCCAGGAGCGCCGTTGTCGCTGTTCCATGTACACGGTTACGTAGGTTACGGTTACTTTTAACGGAAAGCCGATTATTAGGCAAAAGATATACTTGGCCGCTGTATTATTTCTGTCGCGGTAAAAATTAATATGAATGGATTATTTTTTAATTAATACCGATTTTCACTGATATCAAATCATGTTTTATTGTATGGAATTTAAATTTTTCCTAGTAATAATAGGTGTAGGTAAATAAATTAACATTTGATATCAAACACAGAACACATTTTATTATAAATAAAATTATTGTATGAAAAGAAAACCAAAATAATCTTACCCAACACAGAATAAAAATCAATTTATATTCCTGGATAGTGTTTTAAAATAATATCTGTTTAACTTTAGAGGAACTTAACCTTCTATCAGAAATAATAAGTCCGGATTTATAAAATATTCTCTCACATGAAACGCATGTAGCAATTGGAACAATGCACCTCGATAATTGTACCTATTTATTATTAGAAACATAGACGGTAGGTACACTTTTATTACGGAATAATTTGTTGGTCTTAATCGTTATTACCAAACCCTTCCTAAAAGAAATGTAACTAAAGTGAAATGTCATTATCACCCACAGCATACCGTTTAGCCAGGAAATCGTTTAAAGCTGACCAAAATATACTGACAGTTATCAAGTCACCAATTTGCGCTATAGGCAAATAATATTTTATTTGTCACTCATTTGTAAAAGTATTATTTAAAATCAATTCTCGAAGAACGAAAATTCATTTTTACTGCTAGTCACGCTACTTACTTGCAAAAAGTTTACACAATTTAGCAGTCAAGTCAGTAGCTAGTAAAAATCTATTTTCATTGAGAAATGTCTTGAGTTCTTGACCGCCAGGAACGATAATAATAATATTCTAATATTTATTAACACAGCTTTGTATCAATAAAAACAACCAAGACCAAAAATACAAAACAAATGAAATTAATACTCATCAATTGAATAAAGCATCACCAGTCATGTTTCCACAATCCGTTATTTATATTTACTTTTTTCGTTCTAGTTCCAAACCCTCAAGATACCAAACACTTTAATAGCCGTTCCCGAAAATACCAGCGGCCAGCGGCGCGAAGGCGCCTAGAGGTGCGTACAGACCTGACGAGACGCGCGCGCGACACGCACGCGACGCGCCGACAACGCGCCTGCTACGCGAACGCGACGCGCACGGTTTTCTCTCGCGCCTGCTGTGAGCCATGTAGACAGACGCGCGCGCCACGCGACTAAGTTCTATTGCACTTCTTTACGGATTCTCGCGCGATTGCTACGCTCCTACTACTACCCGTCCACACTGCGCCTCGCTATTTCTTTGATCTGCCGTCGAAAAACCGACAGCAGACGGGTAGCAACGCGCCTCGGACAGGCGGCGCTAGCGCCGCGCGCGCGCCCCGTCCACACTTCGGAATTTGGACTGTCGCGTGCGTGTCGCGCGCGCGTCGCGTCAGGTCTGTACGCACCTTAACATAGTAACCGAGACTCGCGGATGCTGTGACAGTATCGCTACATTCCATGCCATATTTCACCTTTCGAATGGCCCTCCGCTCGCTACCGCTCGCTACGGGGGCTCAAGAAAAGGAACCTAACCAGGTGCTAACCCAATCTAACCCAAGACATACCCAAAAACAAGAAAAAAACAGTTTAGAAATATAACCTTAAAAAAAAATTTAAAACACCGACGGGGTTTGAACTCGAGTCGCCGAAGTGAAGGCTAATCGTGCAAACCCCTAGACCACCAGGGCACATACAAACGCTTGGTTGCATCACGAAGACATGACGCGCAGGTGCGCGCGCTCGCATGGAATGTGGCGATACTGTCACAGCATCCGCGACTGTAACCGAGGGTACGGAGGCTCACGGTGCCAGTTATAAAATACACAAGCGTAGGGTATTTTGTCGCGGTATTTTTCTGTCGCGGTATCATATGGAACGGTATCGTAGGGGATCGGTATTTCCCATCTCTATCGATACCTACTACTTCGCGAAAAAATATACTATAATTATCTTCATTGTACTATATTTTTTCAAGTAATTATACTATTAAAGCTCACAAGAAGTTGGCAACACTGAACCCATGCAAAATGAAGTTGAATTGAAGTTAACGACACGACCTTGACATGACATGACTTTGACTGAGTGTTGCACAACGAAATCTAGCGAACGATAACGATTATTTGATAATTTATAATTTCTCCAGTCATCGTACAAAGATTACGTTTTACATTACCAATTAGACGTCCTCCATTTATAATTTAGCCGAGTCATAGAGCGTGTGGGTTTTTTTGTAATAAAAACTACAAAAAATATTCAAAATGGTTAAAGCTGTAGCAGTTCTGAAAAGCGAAACTGTTAATGGAACAATCTTTTTCTCACAGGTAAAATTAAAAGATCTTTTCTATTTTGCGGTAAATTTATAAATAGACCGGTTTTTCTTCCAATGTAAGGAATATAATTGTTTCTTCTTTTTTAACAGGAGGGAAACAATCCTGTACAAGTAAATGGCCAATTAAATGGGCTTAAACAAGGCCTTCATGGATTCCACATTCATGAATTTGGCGACAACACCAACGGCTGCATTTCAGCAGGGCCCCACTTCAACCCTGGTCAGAAGGAGCATGGGGGACCAAGTGATGCTGAACGACATGTTGGAGACTTGGGAAATGTAGAGGCCAATGCTGAGGGAGTGGCTAAAGTTGCCATCACTGATAAACAAATATCATTGTCTGGAGAAAACAGTATCATCGGACGCACTGTTGTAGTGCATGCTGACCCTGATGATTTAGGCAAAGGAGGACATGAACTGAGTAAGACCACTGGCAATGCTGGAGGTAGATTGGCATGTGCTGTTATTGGGCTTGCACAGCCAAATTAGGTTTCTATCTTATAAAAAGAGCATATTCAGATATGTAGATTTTAATTATATTCATTTGGGGAGGATTACTCTTAAAAAATTTGTCCCTCTTATATAAACTGTCTATTAATTTTAGGAATATTAATTTCATTCCACTGGTACTGTTTTCATACATTGTGTTGTTTCTGAATGCATTTTAATTTCTTATAGAAATAAACCATAAGTTGGCAAATAAGCTTATTGTTTTCTTTCATAATATAAAATATTTAAAGATACGAGACAACAAAGTAGTCAATAATCAAATTAAACAAAATTAGTGTTCGTTTTGTTGCATTTCTAAACATATGTTCAGCACTTTTCATGCAGAAAAGCAACTTGATTTTAAGCTTTCGACAGTCCCTTTTATAATAAGTGACTAGCATTTATACATGCCCAAAATGACCTGTAAAATTGTAATATGTGTAGTACATGTTTTGTTTTCCAACTTTAATTGATAACGTGTCTGTTTGATTTACATCTGATTTGTTTAAATTTTCATTATCTTAAAGACAAAACCTTATTTAAATAAAATTACTATTAATTACATTATAGTATTTATTTTGTGTAGATACATGGGGCATGTTTTTCATATATATATTTTAAATTATATACTATCATATACAACTTGTATATATACAAGTAACAAACGTTGTTGGTTAACATGATTCAAATAAATATGAAGATAAACATAGTTAGATATCAATTTTTTAGTGAGGATATTAGGGATTGAAGCAGCGAAAGCCTTAAATATAATACATTATAACAATAATTGTTTAGACATCGTTTATATTATATTATGAATATGCAGATTGCAAAAACAGCAAGTATACTTATATACTTTAATATTAAAACGTGATTGTCGGAAGCTAACACATAGACCACGCTCAAAACCTATAAAATTACCTTTCTATTTAAACAGTAAGCCCATTTTACCATTCATTGAACAACACCCAATTAAGTAATAATAATGGTAAACATATCATAACTCAAGCTAGTTACAGATGGAGAATTACAATAATTAACTTGTGAATAAAATATGCATGTTTACTGTTCTTAAGTGAGCAAATCCTTCATGTCATTTTAAGTTACACGTAAACCTCAACAAAGATCTTCAACATCTTTATCTCATCTCATGTTAGTCATGTTATAACAGCTTTCTTAACAAGTCAAAATTCAAGAAATTTAACGTTAATGGTTTAGTGCATCAAACATCAGACAGAATCATAGATAAATATTAAGGACAGAATTGAATTTATTTAAAATCAACTTCCGGTTTGGCTTTGTGTGTGAACGTGAACACCTTGGGCGCTTGGATGGGGTATGAGGTCTCCTTTTATAACCTGACTTCCGCACATTCATAGCACAAAGATATTTTGTGATTCATAGAAAATACATTACATGCAGAGATAAATATTAAGGGGGATCAACATGATTCATAGAAAATACATGACATGATATACATGAAACACAAGACGCTAGCTCGTATATCACGAACGGCGAAAATGAAAATACAAATTACGTTCTATGATTTAATTGGTAACTGGGCATTTTTTTTATATATTATCTATGATTGGGCGGCATAGATAAATATCTTAGACAAGAATCTAAGATAAATATATTAAGGGGGAATTGGGGCAACGCCTCTGGCGTTGATTGGGGTTCCTTGTTTAAAAATTGAGGTTATGTTGTTTGACGTTCATCCATTAGCCGTATTCGATTGACTGAAGAGTCAGTGTTGCCATTTGAAAAACTTAAATATCACCAGATGTCTATCTCAAAAATCACCAGAAATCACCAGTTTTTTTAATATACAATTAAAATAAGATAATTGGATCTCTACTTTATAAAAAGCTGCAATATTTAACTTCCGCATTAAAAAAATCTAAACCTAAATTAAAGAACTACATAACACAATATAAATTGGTAAAATACAATAAATATTTGTATTTGTAGATGAATTTTTTGTATTACCCGCCATCTACATAAAATTTTACGTGTATAAAATTTTCTTTTTAATTAATAAATTCGATATTTCTGTTATTATTGCCAGTTTCAATTTGAGTTTGGGGTTTAAGTTTTCACTTATCACTAGTCGTATTTAGGGAATTTAGACATGATGTAGAAATATGGTTTGTCTACCTACCACAAATTTGAGTTCACACATGCGTACGTGCTATTTCATATATTTTTCAAAGTTCATTTTTCATGATTTCGGGCATTGACTTGAGTTAGTTTTGTTTGGTGTGACACGGGTGAAGTAAAATGTTAGGTTAGAACGACAACACCGGGCTGCTGCCAAATGCGCAGGTCTGAGGGTCTAATATTTGCCGGTAGATAGACACGAGTGCCACGTGCCAATAACCACTACCAAAATTGAGACCACGATCCACACCAATTCAATATTGTTCAAACAATAAACTTTTTAAACGAACTTGCATAAAAAAAATTGAAAATCATAAAATGAAAGATGTTAAGGTTAGATTTTAGATTCATTTAGGTAAGTTATTCTTGTTATAATTTTGATTTTGGATTTGGAGTACCTACTACTTACTACTGGAGAACAAGAATGATAATCCTATCACATTGGTAACCTAAATCATTGTTTGAATAATATCTTTGATTCAAACAAACATCAGAGCTAACAAAAAAAAATTTTTTTCTTTGATTGTAAGGCGCAAAAGAAATCATTGGAAAATCACCAGATTTTGGTCATAATACTAAAGTTTTTCACCAAATCACCAAATGCATCAAAATTCACCAGCTCTGGCAACACTGTGAAGAGTGAAGATCAGTTCAAAATGAACTTAACTGAACTGATATTTCAGTTCAGCGAGCCAAGGTCAAATGAAATTATGAAAACGATAGCCGTATTCGATTCACTACTTTGGGTCGATTCAGATCGATCTAACTAGATATATGATCTAACTGAACTTTATTGAACTGATTCGTGTTCGATCGTAAAAATATCACTTTGCCCCCACTACCCAAAAAGTGATCCAGCTCAATTGTATCATGCCTGTAAATGAACCGGGATCACTTAGATCGGTTCAGTATCAGTAGTTAGTAGTTCAGGTAAAAGACGGCATTTAAATGTCAATTGTCAATCGGTTTTTTTCAAATTTAATTTAATTTAAATGTATTTGACCTTGGTACACTGAACTGAAATATCAGTTCATTTTGAACTGATCTCCAGTCTCCATCGAATACGGCTAATCCACAAAATATTTGTGGGCTAATTAAAAAAAAATCGATTGACAATTGACATTTAAATGCCATCTTTTACCTGAACTACTGAACCGATAAGTGATCCCGGTCCATTTTCGGTTCACTTACAGGTGAGCTGGATCACTTTTCAGGTAGTGGGGGCAAAGTGATATTTTTATTTTTACAATCGAACACTAATCAGTTCAATAATAAAGTTCAGTTAGATATTTATGTCTGGCGGCTATCCCATAACAATGAGTAAAGAATCTG
>MU184973.1:79574-93855 GCA_016904865.1 Pissodes strobi | reverse complement strand
GTGGTACCAAGGAAGATGGCATCGGAACTCCTGGAAGAAGTACACAATGGAAAGTTAGGTACTCATCTCCGGGTTTACAAAACGATTGACAGGATCCGCGACAGAATTTACTGGATAAACTGCTGCCAGGATGTGAAATCATGGTGCCGGCAGTGTTCAGCCTGTGCCTAAAGTCAAGGACCCCAGACAAGATCTAGTGGGAAGATGAAACAGAATGATGTGGGACTACCGTTTGTACGTCTCGCCATGGCCGAATGAAGGCTCGATCATAATCTCCAAGTTAACTCTATGGGATTTCAGATGAATGATAAAGTCTGGTTATATAATCCGCAACGGAAGAAAGGAAAATCTCCCAAGTTAACGCCAGTATGGGAAGGGCCCTATACAGTCATCAAAATAATTAATAACGTAGTGTATACAATTCAACGTAGCCCCAGAAGCAAATGGAAAGTTGTCCACTTCGACAGGCTCAAAGCATATCACGGACATGAATAGCTGCTCGGGACGATCGCGTTTAAGAGGGAGGCAATGTCACGACTAGCAACCATCCGAATGTTTTTGTGCTACCCTATAGAACTAGCCTTGTCGGTTCTACGTATGTCATTGCCGGCCCCGAAGATTCAGGAACTGTGGAATTCGCCCGATGGCTGGTCGAGAGCTTCGTCCAGAGGGATCGCGTTAGATCTTAGATTGTATATAAATAGCGGATAGTGGCGAGTTGTAGTTAGTTAATCATTGAGTATTGAATTGTAAAGAGCTATTAGTTGTAAATTTATAAGAATAGTTTCGTGTGTTTAATTGTACACAGTGATAAAGAATAAAGAGAACATTAGTTTAAAATAGTAAAAGTTGTAATTTCGTTAGAACCCACGTTAAATTTGAATTGTTTGTAAGGTGTTAAATAAATTTTTTCCTCAAGCAAAGTAATTTTTCACACTAGTACGGAAAGTATACCACTTTTTTCACTAGTGCGTTAAAGTGGAATTTTTCACACTAAAATAGGTGTGAAAAGTCTTACTTTTCACACCCCCGTAGAAAAAGATTATCACACATATAAGCGTGTTTAGTTTCAGTAAGTTATCTTTAGTTGCGCCCCGAAGCGAGCGGAGAGCCATGCGCGAAGAGTTAACAGTACTATAAAGTGACGTTAACACACCAATCAAAAGCTGCTAATATAGCATAGTGCCATCGGTCTGTAAAGGATCATATTACGTTAATAATTATGACACATACTTCCCCTTAATATTTATCTATGATACATACATAACAGAAGCATTATGTTAAATTAAGCATCTAATATTAGTAGGAATCAAAAATATAACCCTAAAAGTTAATGTTATAAAATATCGATAAACGTTAATTCAAAAGATATAAGATACAAACACCAGTGGCGGCCCCTGCCGTGGGGCACAGGAGTGTGCCCCCAAAAAATTCCATAAAAAAATCATAAAATATTAGACACCTATTCCTATTATGCCAATAATAATATTAATAATTATTTGTACATTTTTCAGCATATTTAGCATTACCATTATCTAATTATCTACTAAAGTACTAGAGCAATTTACTAACATTCGCCCAGGTTCACGCGTCCTGATTTTACGTCACAGATGGCCATAAAGCACGTTGTATTCTATTTTGTTTAGGAGGTTGCTATGAATGCTATGGCAACGTCTGGTTACACCGCCACCTGGAATGGCCGATTCGTACACATTCTTATTGCGTCCCCGTGACGGCTTTCCTTTGATCTGTAATCTGTGATTTTTACCACTTGTCGCGTTTGTTTTGACTAGAGAAATAATATAGTGACGATTGACGATGCTAAACTAAAGTTTGTAATTTCGAATAAGTACTACCATTTTTTTTTTGTTTAGTGTTTGTTTAATAGAAAGTTACGGCATATTATTTTGTTAAAATGATTTCATCATTAAAAAACAGACCTCTAAATTATGAGGAATTCATTAACGTGGTAATATCTAAAAAATAGGTCGACAAATTAATAATATTTTCGGTATTCATGCTACACATGCTATTTTTAGACAGGTTGTCGGCTTCCTATTGGACAAATTGTCGATGCTGGCCGACGGGCGGTAAAAAATAAAGAATGCACTTTATTTGGGTATTTTGGGTCAATCAAGTAGTTCCATATTCGGTTCGATTTACGTTTGCGTTTTTCGGACTTATATAATTAATAGCAGACGGTCAAGCGGGGAAGGATGCTGTTAATTCTGTTGGTCGTGTTGTTAATTATTAAAAATTTAGTAGGAAACTATTAAAATATTTTATATATTTATATTTAAAAACGAAATAACTATATGCTTATTACAATTACATGCAACATTATCGTCATGTTTATGTTTTTTATTCGTTTTTCCTAAATTCTTCTTATTCTAAAATATAAACATATTGGTCACAAGGAACCCCACTACTTTGTTTTTTTAACGATTTTAACGACTTTTAGGCGAAAAATTGGCGTGGCACCCCGAAAGTTTTCCGCCGTTGGCGGATTAGCCTCCGGCTGCACTTGCAGCGGGCATTGGCCTACCTTTCTACCTCTGCGCCCTCCCACTTTATAGACCCACGAGCCGCCACTGACAAACACTACTTAAATCTGAAGTCATACATTTCGATAAACAATAAATTATTTAAGATTCAAATTCAACTTACCTACTAGGTACTTTACACAATCCACCTGACTTATTACGTCCCGCCAAGACCTATGGCGGGACGCCAAATGTCCCGATTTTCAAGAGAATCAAATTTGCCCGCAAAAACGACAAACAAATACAAAATACACCCGTTTTATGTTCACCCCTTATATGAAAGGAAACTTGAGGTATATTAAAAGTGAGTTGCAATTAGAAATAAAAGTTAATTTTACACGGACTTGTAGAGAATTTTACAAGCACGCGATTAGCAATAAATCAAAGCTGACCTCGGCAAAAAGCCAAAAAAATACTGCTTTAAAACAACGCAATAAAATATATTTTTTAGTTGTTAGTTCTTAGTTATTACAAAACAAAATTGTATTTTTTACATTGCATAGGAATAAATTTCCTTTAGTAATATGTTATCTACACGGAATTAGAATTTACAAGAAGTATCCTTTTAGTTATTTCTCAATAATATGATTGTTATGTTTTATGTTACATATGTAGGTACATACTAGGTAGGATATTATATTCTATATTCAGTTATTTTATTTTCTCTACTATGTCCTATTGTGCCTAAAAATGTTTTTCTTATAAATTCGAATAAAATTTATTCTTGACTAGATTCTATATGCTCAGTAAAAAATCCGCCTTTGGTTCAAAAACGATGTTGTGCACAGCAAACTTTCAACTCTTTACTTTAGTTCCCGATTTTCTTAGGAATGCCCCGATTTTTTATGTGCAACATCCCGATTTAAGAAATCTTCGAGTTGGCAACCCTGCCATCAAAGTTAGGAAATAGGAAAGTAAAGTCCTTTAAAAATATAATTTTATCAATTAAATAATCAAATGTTCTGCTCAAAAGTTTAAAAAAGTCGATGAAATTTTAAAATTACCAGAAATTGCCATTTTTAAAAAAGTTTTTCACCAATCATCGGATTATTGTTAGATAAAATAAAATTCTTAGGGATTATTATTATTCATAAAATCATCAGATCTGGTGAAATTTCACCACACCTAGCATCACTGAAGCTGTGAGTGACAAGCGTATAGGGATGGTAACGATGGAACGCTGTTTTTAAAAAATTTAAAAAATCGATAGGTACATCGCTACATCGGAAAGGTGATGTTTGCACACGGTCAATTGACCGTGATGTTTGCAATCAATGTTCGATATGAACCGATGTATCGGGCCAATGTACGAATATCGATTTTATGTACGTGCCGTTGAAAGCTACTCGCGGATGCTGTGACAGTATCATTTCATTCCATGCGTGCGCGTGCACATGCGCGTCATGTCTGCGTGATGCAACCAATCGTTTGTATGTGCCCTGGTGGTCTAGGGGTTTGCATGATTAGCCTTTACTTCGGCGACTCGAGTTCAAACCCCGTCGGTGTTTTAATTTTTTTTTAAGGTTATAATTTTAAACTGTTTTTTTCTTGTTTTGGGTATGTCTTGGGTTAGCACCTGGTTAGTTTCCTTTTCTTGAGCCCCCGTAGCGAGCGGAGAGCCATTCGACAAGTGAAATATGCGAAGGAATGAAATGATACTGTCGGAGTATCGTCGAGTTTGAAAGCTCTGCAAAAAGTAACGAGTCACGACCATCGATATCTTATGACAATCTCCTTTCGGAGGCAGCCAGCAGCGATGCGTATCAGTGGCGTCACCCGCCGACGCGCAATATTATACCGTGTTTTCTTGTACTGTGGTCAGGAGTAAGAGTCAGCTAATGCCAACTAGTGGACTAGCGTCTCGCCGCTATAAGGAACTGTGATTTCGACTTCTGCCGAACGGCACGATTGATGGCGCTACTTGCGTTGTTTAACGTTCATACAATGTCCTCTACCCTCCGCTCGCTGCGGGGCGCAACCAACAAAAACTAACTCAAGGCATGCCAAAAAAACTAATACAATAAAAAAACTTGCAAGAACCGGGCTTTCCGTTCTAGAGACGGGAGCTTCACCACCTGAGCCACCCTCTCACATTCCTGCTTTCCTCGAAAAGTGTTATACAAACGCGTGAAGTGAAAAATGTGTAAACTCTAAACAACATTGTCAAGCGGCGTTCGAGATAAGGCTCCCCTTAATCGGCGAGACGCTAATGGAATTCATTTGGCGGACGTTTACCAGTATTGCCACTAATATGATGTATAATTAAGGCGCACTGCTGCCAAAACTATTAGAATGTAGCAAAAATATTATGAAGATTAGACTGTTAATATTACATGTCGTGATGTGATGTCGAACTATACTATAATTCATGTATCATGATTTTATTTGAAAATTCTCGCACATCTAGGGCTCTCAAAATTGCCGCAACTAGGGGTTGCATCCCCTCTCTTATCAGCTAATATTAGTCTAGCGGTTTAACATTGAATCAGAGACAACGTTGTTTGTCTCTGATTGAATGTTAATAAATATGGGTTCAATGACTTTGCTTTTGCCGGTCAAGACCTTCTATTAATAAAACTCTGCACACTTCGTCTCTAGCAGCGATATATATCTACTGGTGTGTTTTAGATACGGGAACTTTTTAATGATGTCACTATTTTCTTCCATTTAGCTATCTTGTATACACCATGGAAATTATTGTATTTGTTTCTAATACGTAGATACCTTCTCTCATTGTCTACCTATTCCATTGCGTTGACGAATTGAATTTATTTTTAGATATGTGATTTTATCTTTCAAATAACAATAAATGTTAACAAATTTTAAAGGCAACACGTTTTGAGCATTGAGTTGTCAAACCAGGGCAATATTATTCACTTCAGTTTTTGAGATGTGTAGTGCGATATCTACCTACATGCTTTCCTGTTAGAGATTGAAAAAGCTTTAAAAGTTGGAGTTGTATGGGTTTACCTGAACCACCAGAAAATAAAATAAAAATAAAGAAAAGACGATCAGAAAGCTAAAAAAAAACATAATTTTAGTTTTTTTAAATAGAACACCCCCTTTTAAGATCTTTTTCTTACGATTCCAAAAATATATAGTTTATCTATATTTGCGTGAACCGTTTTTGAATTATTTTGGATTAACTGTAACCGCTACCACACAAAATGCATAGTGTGCCTTGGAGACAATTATTTGCTTGACGTCGTTTGTTTGAATAGAAAAGAACTGAAATTAAACTGGTGATAGATAAACACATCTTTTTTGTTAATAAAATACATAAATTAATTATAAGTTCCATCAACAGAAAAAATATGAATAAAAATTAAAATAATTTACCTATATCCTATATTAGTCAATATTATTTCACTGATTTTCAATGTAACCTTCTCGGGCCCTAATATATTTGTAAATGTTATCTCGCAATTTACTCTTAATGCTATCCCTCACGATACACACACACACACACACACACACACAGGGTATGCCAGTAAAGCCGCTCAATTCTGTCCGCCACGCGCATCGACGTCACGTGTGAACCTTGCCGTTAATACTAACTGATGCAATTACATGGCATTTTTATGAGCGGGAAGGATATTTGAATGTTTTGAGTGTGTTAAGGCGTTCGATTTTAATATTTTAATCGAGTTTTGTAACAATTAGTGATAATTGAAAATTGACATCAGCTATACTTAACTTTAAGCGCTTTTAACGTAAACACGGTTTAAGATTAAAAAAAGTAAGGCTTTCACCTTCCTACATAAAGTTTTAAAACACGCTATCAAATGATATTATACCTAATATGGAGGAATAGGGTGTTCATTTTAAAAATATATGAAGTTAGCAAAAATTGCGCCATTGAGAAGTTCCTTTTTTTTCATTGTATGTCGATGCATTTTAAAAGCTAAGAATGGAAGTTAAAAACTTTAGTTTCTTTCAACTTAAACCTCTGAAAGTTTGAATTGTTTATAATGCAGACTTCTAAACCAAAATATAGCAGTAAATGCTATTATATCACATTTTTTGAAATGTTATGTCTCGTGTTATGTAGAATGTAAAAATTAAATAATATACAAACAAGTTTGGTTATTAACTTTTTAAATACTACAACATTGCAATAATTTTTGTTACACCTACACATTGGCACAAAATAATTAAGGGGGAGGGAATATAAAAAATATTCCTATACCCTGTATCTGACATGAGGTGTGGAGTTACAAGGGTTATCAGTGGCGACGCCAGCTTATCATAAGAGGGGTGGCCAATGATTTTAAAGGGGTAAGCAAGAAATGTACAATAAAATAATAAAATAAGGTTAAATTATTCTTATTTAACAATATTTCTGGTATTTTTAAAGAGTTATCCATAGAACAAAACAATTTTAAGCTTACATAGACTAAAAGCAAAATTCGTCTGTTATTATGATTTTGGGCAAATGCATCTACAGCACAATCAAGATCAAGTGTTGTGGGTTTTTCCTTTTCAATACTTAACATAAAAATATTTGACAACCCATCATTAACCATCGCTGTCCGGAGGTAGGTTTTTATTCTTTTTAAGCGCGAAGATCTTTCACAGCATGCGGTAGAAACTGTCAATGTCAGAGCAAATTTTGTTAAGGTCAATAAATTTTCGAAAGCAAGATAAAAATTATGTAAAAGTTTACATAGGTCTAACATTGATTTGATATTTTTATTTTCGTCGCTGGCCAACTTTCGAGTCAACAGAACACATTCAGCTTTAAGAGATTCGTTATCCTACTTGGGACAATGAATTGTGTAACTGGAAGCAAGCTCTAATTAAAAAATTGTCGTTGCCTGGCTGCAACGCGCTTAACCAAAAAAAAAAAGAATTTTATTATTACCAAATCTGTTTCGTAGTTAATTTAAGATCCGGTCAAGAATGGGTTAAAAACATCTCACTTTAAGCTCATGTTCCACCTCCTGGCAGTTGTCGTCCGCTTGCAATTCGACAAAAAAATATGTCGAGGCAGGGATTTCTTCCTTTTTACCACCAAATTGTCATTACTTGTGATAGCAGATACTTTACTTAGTTCTTCATTTTTTTCCCAGATAGGTACCTTCCCAAAAACTGTTATTTTCTCTCATTTCACATAAGTGATTTATAATTTCTTCAACCATAATATCTGCTTTACAGTAATCCAGTTCCTTATGTTGTAAATAAGTGCATGGACAGCTTGGATATAATTTCAAGAATTTGTTTAAAAGAGATCATATATAATATAGGTTTTATTAAGATTTTGAAGCAGTCCCTTAGCTTCGAACCCTCTATCCTGTATTTTTTGTCGTAAAAATGTTGAGAATACAAATTACTGCTTCGAATGTTTGCACCAAAAGACTACACATTCGGTACGGAATCGAGCAACGGGTTTGCTGCAGCCTTTTAAGTTCTTTAGGCTGTTTTGGACATTTAAAAATTCAGCATGAACGGTTGAGTTGCTCATAAACGTATACAAATTCTCAGACAAACTAAAAAAAAATAAAAACTCTGGAATTCCTTTACAACAATCGACGATAGCTAAATGCGGTACCCCTGTCTAAATCGAGCTTGCACTCCACTTAAGCATTGTCTTTTTACTGTATAGGCAATGACTTAAGTTTCCATTCATAACATTTGCATCATCGTACGCTTACGCAATGTAGTTTTCTAGATTAAGTCCATATTTTAAAAACGTGTTTTTATGATTTTTGTAAGTGATTCAGCATTTAGCTCTTTTGCGTGGACGAATCCCAAAAACACATCCTTTATTTCCAAATTATGAAGATATCTTACAATAATGGACATTTGTTCTTTCTTGGATAAATATTTCGTTTCTTCAGCTGATTCAGCATAGAATCCTGCGTTGTTTACCTCATCAGAGACCTCTGACCTCATCTTTAACTCATTTGCAAGTGGTCGGGATAAACAAGTGCTTAGTGCTTTCATTATTGCTTAAAACCATAAAGACGGGTGTGATATCTTAATTAACCACTTTTAATAGACAGTATAATATAGGGTGGTGAATAAATTGAAACATGTATTCCGTATTGATATAATTTAATAATGCAGGTGTAAATTGCATTTAAATATAATGGAGATAAATAAACAGTGTTTTCTATGTTAAATAGAAATTATATATGTACAATTCTTATACTAAAACTGGCAATCATTCATCATTCGTTCATTCAAGTATAAAACTACTATTACAAAAGGTTTCTTAATTATTAACTAAAGACTAAAACCGTCTTGTTTATGCAATTTAAAACTGAAATATGTTTGTCCTTTCTGACTTTCAATGAACTCAACTTTTATGCTTTCAATCTAGCACCTTTCTTTCGTACAGAATACCTTAATCTCCAATGTTTTACTTCACTCTAATCAGCTAGGGATTCCACTCTGAATCCTTGAATTAACTTGTACAGTACAGGGACCACTTGAGTTATCAATTCGGTGTCGCCACTTTATGGATTCTCTCCAACAAAAGGGGGAAAGAGACGCTACGTCGTTTCTTGCTTTGAAAACTTGGGATAATAGCCCAAACGGAGGTCTTTGTCCAACCTTGGACAAATATAACTGAGGTGCACTAAAGATTCGTTAATATTTGTGCATACAAGAGAAATTGCCCAAAAAGGAATTTGACCTTTTGGCGCGAAGAGGCACTTGCTCGAGCGCGGTGACAAGACCGATCAAGCAACGTGGAGTGTTTGCAGAGCACTGACTCTTGAATTTCTTTCTTCGAGCGGATCGCCTACTGGCGCCACGATAAAAAAAAACGTGGGGATTGGCACTTTGCCTAACTCGTTTGAGATGAAAAGGGTAGAAACGGTTTTCCTTCTTTATTTGACAGACTGATTGTTCACAATGCTGACGGAGACAAAAATACATTGAATTGAAAACGATTTCCTTTCCGAGTGAAATTTGGCTCCATTGTAGAGCCCAGTTCATATAGCACAATTACAAATTCGTGAAAAGTGACCATTTCATACGAAGACGAAATTCGTAAACGTTTCTAGGAAATGTCAAATTTTGATTTTGGCTATATGAACTACCCTTTAGGGTAGTTCATATAGCAACGAATCACGAAATACGAATCACGAATTTTAACGCCATTGGTCAGAATAATTGACGGGAGAGTTGACAGGTGCATAATTTAAGATTTTACGAATTCGTGAAATTTAAAATCTATGGCGCGGGAAACTTGAGTTCATTTCAAGATTTTACGAATTCGTGAAAAATTTCGGCCGATTTGACAGTTTCCATATTGGTGTTTAGGTTAGATTAATTTAGATTTGATTTGTTTTCGTTATTTTTTCGTATGTATGATGTTTGATTCACTCTTATATATTTACCTATGATATGTGAAGAGTTTTATGTAAATAAGATATTTTTTGTTTTTATAATTATTATAAGATAAGCTCTTTATGACAACCGGCAGCTAAATATCTTAAAATAAAATATGAAAATAATAATGAACTACGGTTGATATTGGCGTTCTACTGTACCAATAATATTAACTGCTGGTGATAAAAGTTTTATCTTAAAATATACCTATATCTAAGTGTAAGAAATAACGTCTCTGGTGCTGAAATTGGCTCTCGGATGTGGTATTTTTTTTGTATATGGAGAAATATTTTCCACAAGGAAATCGAAGTCTTTCAAAGATATTTTATGGTAGTTCCTAAATATTTTCTCCTCATTTACCCTAATTTTTTGCACGAAATTATGATACTCCATGCGACCACCGTTTCTTAAAGATCTCACAGACACCAATAGACCTATTCCTATTATTCTTTTTTGTCGCATCTTAAGCGACAAGTAAGCTCCTATTACACGTCTACGTCTATGTCGGCAATAAAATACATTCATATTAGAATATTACCTAATTATTAATTTTGAAAAACTCAAAAAGGAAACACAACCCTCCTAACCTATCGTCAAAGGTAAATGTCACAGTGAAAATTTGACATTTCCTAGAAACGTCTACGAATTTCGTCTTGGTATGAAATGGTCACTTTTCACGAATTTGTAAAAACGATTCGTGATTCATGTTTCGTGATTCGTTGCTATATGAACTCGGCTTTAATCTATTATATTGACAGCACTGCTGTACAGGTTCGAATTAAGGGATCGTCCGTCTAGGGTTGGACTAAGGGGTTTTAAAGAACTTGACATTTGCTGATTTAAATGTACAAATTGGGTTGTACCCGGGGTGAAATAAATCTATTTTGTGTTTAATTATGGCTCATTCATTCTACATACATACAGGGTGTTATCACCAAACTATACGATGAAAAACGATAGTTTCTACACGTGTTGGGGTGTTTCCCTAACAGCAAGTATTTCTAGCAACTCATTTTGAATACTTGAGTATTCACATCTAGCGAGTGGAAGAAAGAAGCTTGGGAGCAACGGCAGTTAATTTAATACAAGTGTAATCCAATATCCCTGACAGCGCCATCGTTACTCGCTATAATATTTAGTTAATGCTCTTTTTTGTAATACAGTTTTGACAGTTACTTTTGTAATTTAGGGGTGGCCTCTCTAGCGTCGCCGCTGAGGGTTATTCTCTCCGAAAATTATATTTTTCCAGAATATATAAACTGTGCAGGTATCTGATTCAGGGAAATTTGACGTACATTATAGAAAAGATAATAAAAAATCCATATTTCAAATGGCTCCTCAAACATACAAAAAAGGTCTTGATTATACTAAAGCAAAATTAAGAATTTGCTTGGAAAGTGCTGGATCCTCCTGGGCCCAGTTTTATCGCCTGTTTTGATTTAAAAATCCATCATCATGCATTATTGATTCTATTAAGAGCCAATTTTTTTCAGCAACTATTTGCTCAATACATTAACGAAAAGTATATTGAAATTCCTATGAAACAAAGGCTATTGAATTATTCATTCCTAGTTGCCTTGCCCTCATGAAGCCAATGAGCAGAAAAACGGGTCGGCAAGTACCATCTTTTTTTTTCTGTGCCGTTTCTGTTTGCGGAATATCCCAAAAATAAAACTACCATAACTCTACATTCGAAAAAACTCAAACGCGCCCGCATAGTTATATTTAAACCCGTGGATAAAATGCTTCAGCCTGCTCACGCGTGACGTCACCCGCATCCAGAGAGACAGACCTGAGATGCGCAATAGCATACCGCGTGTGTATGTATCGTGGTATCCCTAATGAAATTTTGATGATCTGTATTTAAAATTAGGACTTCATCTCGAATTATTTCTTCCAAAACTTGAATATTTTGGGGTCTAGTATTATACACCCGATTTTTCAAGTAGCCCCACAAAAAATGTCGGGAGGTGCAAGGTCAGGACTGTTTGCAGGCCACCGAATGTGACCCCTTCATCCAATCCACACCTGTTATTTGGTGACAGGTATAACATTATGGGCTAGCGCTCCATCCTGCTGCCAAATAAGACTTGTATGCATCAAGAGGTAGTATCTCTAACAGATCTTCTATTTTATGGTCCAGTAAATGATGATATCCGTCACCTGTTAAACTACTACGGAAAAAGAGTGGACCAATAATCATGTTAGCAAATAACCCGCACCAAACATTTATACGCAAACCTTGAGTTTCTACTTCTTGCATTTTGTGAGGATTTGTAATCGACAAATAGTGTTTATTTTTACGGTTATACATACAACTGACCGTGAACGTTGCTTAGTCTGTAAAAATTATTTTATTTAAGATATCCGCATCTGCGTCGAGTCTTCTTGTGATAACGAGGTAAAATTCAAGTCTCTGCTGCTTATTATCTTAGGTTAGTCCTTGGACGGGCAAAAACTTATAAGGACGATATTTATAAAAGCTGAGAATCTCATCAATTTTACACATGATTTGTTAAAATAAATAGCGGCGTCAGGGATAGACCGTTCGGGCATTTCTATAAAACATATACCAATATTATCGTATGTTTAAAAAAAGGGACACTTAAACCTTACCTTCAAAAAACAGTAAAACATCCAAATCTTCATCAAGATTCCTTGGAAATACTCTTTTCTTACGTTCAAGACTATGTCTCAGCTGAAAATGTCACGGTTCACACAAATATATACAAACTATATATTTTTGGAATTACCAAAAAAAAAAAAGATCTTTAAAAAAAATTTAAATTAAAAAACTGAAATTATGAATTTTTCTTAACTTTCTGATCGTCTTTTGTTTATTTTTACATCACTTTCTGGCGGTTCGGGTAAAACCTTGCAGCAAAATTTTTTGCTATATCCAACAGAAAAAGCCTGTAGATATCGTACTAAATATCTCTGAAAACCCTGTACAATTTTCAGTTAATATGCAATATTCGGAAAGTGTTATTTCATTGGTCTAACTAAATTGTCCTTAAAGGCATGTCTCATAAAAGTGGTTATTTTCGTACTACGGGAATTAATGTTATACTGATTTACTATTTCGTTTAATTTTAGAACACATCATTATAGTTTGAAATAAGATTATATACAGTAAATTTAAAGAATACACATTTTATTTCTGAATATAAGTAAGAAACAATATTTTATTCAACAATACATATTTTTAATATCAATAACATTATTCTTATACATTAAAAGCAAATTGAGCAATTTGTATTTCAGGGAACATAGTAGGTCTGAAATAATTCATAAGGCCTCAGAACTCTACTACCATCCCCGTATAAAAGGAATAAAATAACAAATTGGAAAAATGGAAAAGAATTACAAATATGTAATTGCAGGAATACTTCTTTCCAATTTTGTTAATATATTATAATAAATTGCAATAAATTGTTAATCAGCAGTAACAAAAAAGCATGGTTATTTTAAGCAGGATAAGTACATATTTTATAGCATTTTTTAAAACTTATTTTCTATAGATATTTGTATTATATTTTGCAGTAGGCAAATTTCTCCTAAAGAGAAAAATGGGGAATGAAAATGTGGACTTGTTTTGTATGTATTATAAATAAGATCATAACAATAATTTCATAGATCACAATTTTATAAATCATGGAATGTACCGATTGAAAAACTATTAAATACTAAGTGTGAAGACAGTATACAAATAAAATATAAACCATACTAAAATATATTCAAAAATATAAATATATAATGACATTCCCGTTTTGCAATTCGTAAATATAATAAAATTTGTTGCAACAACTTAAGTACGTAAAAGTATATCTTGAATTGTTTAAACATTAATATTTAGATATATTTATGGATAAATGATAGAGTAAAATGGATCCATGTACTATTCCCAATATTTTGATAAGAAGGAAATTATTTTAAGAATGACATTTAATTTCTGCCTTATAAAAATTTAGGGAAAATAGCTAATCATACGCCAGATGTGAAACGTACTGACCAAAGGACATTAACTTTGCGGGTTGTAAAGCGTGTCTCAGATAAAGTTAAAATATCTCAGAATTTTTTAGGATTTGTCGAATCATCGACCTGCTGGTAAGCTAAAAATAGTGCAAATATAAAAGGAAAAAATATAAGACTCCACAGGCTAGTTTGAGATCATGTTACAAAAATTACCGATAAAATGTTGACACATTTTTAGATTTAATAAAGAAGCTACCATTCTTTTTAGCTTCCACTTCTAGCTGCGAAACTTTAATTCAAAAAAGATTTCCAATCCAAAATTCGTTTCAGCAACAAGATGGGAAAGTAGAATAAAAGCTGTTTGCATACAGACATTTCAAATATTTGAAATGCTAAAAGCATGTGATTCTTCTAAAGAACCG
>MU184973.1:20367-44886 GCA_016904865.1 Pissodes strobi | reverse complement strand
ATATTGAGGATTATATGCATAAGGGTTTGAAAATGAACAAATAGCAGTTAAGGAAATACCTACTAATGGAAACCTAACATGATTTGCATTAGCGGCTCCACTAGTTCCTTCTAGCCCCCATTTGTTCGAAAAAAAGATCTGATTTTGACAGGCATAAAATTTTTGTTCATGACCTGGAGATTTTTAACCATGAAATAAATTTTTTCCAAGTATCTCAACGACGTAAGGCATCAACCAAAAAAAAAGAAGTTAAAAAGACAGAAGGCAAGCAGAGCTGTAGCCTTGCATCAAAATGTTCCGTCAGTCAGCACTTAAAACGCTATGATGGAGGAAAACGAAGACAAGATTGTGCATGTGTCAAAACATTGGAACGTGAGTGGACAGCTGAAAATGCATCCCATTGCGAATTTTCTCTTAGCTACAAGGTTCGACCGTGAAACTGAATATGGAAGTTCAACCGTATTTGTCTACAAAATTGTTATTTAAAAATAGACCTAAATTTTTGTTGGGTTAGATACAAGACATTTGTTGCATAACAAGTTTGAACCTTCCCCCACCCTTATTTGAAGAGTAAGGGCAAAAAGTCCCTAACTAAATTTTGTCATAATCGCATTATGATTGAAGAAATTGTATTTTTTATTATATATATTTGTTATTTAATACTGCGCGAAATGTTCACACACACATTATTCTATAATCAAAAAATTGTATTATTTTTAGAATATAATTGTATATATTTTTTATTCTACCATATATTAGGATGATACTATAAACTAAATCGTGTTATTTAATTTGTGTATAAATGTTTATAGTCAGATTACCTACTACTTTTTTTTTGAAACTTTGTGTTGTAACTATATACAGAGTTGTGTTTTTAGTTCTTAGTCATTTACATCTAGATATATGAATTTATTATTTATTTAGGTATTATGACAATATAGCTAGGTATAATACTAACCCAAACTAACAGAATATTTTAATGAAAAAGTAAGTTACCTGGCTATAATCAAGTGTTTTATATACGAATTAAATAACACGTCTGAGTTTATAGTATCACCCTGATGTATAGTAGACACAAAAATATAGTTATATTCTAAAAATAATACAATTTTTCAAGCAATTTAGTAATTTTTTACGTTGACCTAATTATGGAATGGGTGTTTGGACTTTTCGACTTTTCGCTCAGTATTAATTATCAAATCCTCGACTAAATACTAATCAGCATGTATTTAAATGAAACAAAATCTATACTGTCAGAAAGTATATATAATTTTTTAGGCAGCAGGCAGCTCAAGCATCACATTTGGTTATTTACTGGTAGAATTATGACATTTTTCTGCTTGAAAGTAACAAATAAGTACAATATTGACTAAAATGTTTAACAACATGATGTTTTCAAAAAGGCCTAAACCTGTATTCTGGAAATCTTGTACCACTATTTATCCGATTTGCAGACCATTTCTTCATAGATGAAGCTCATTAAATGAAGATTTTGTTGAAACTTATATGATATCACGGTACCCTACATGACCCCTCTGAAACGCTATAGGTGCGAAACTAATCATTTGACCCACTATTTTGTCTGTAATAAAATATTTGAGCGTCAAGGGATCTAGCATAAAAGGTCAGGAATTGTCACCGGAACCACTTTTGAATGCATTTAGTTCGATGGTTCTTTACATTACAGATTATTCTATCAAGCATTTCTAATTATACAGAACATGTTGTGAGCAACTCAAAACTCTGGCTATCTCTTAAAATTTATATTAAATGAAAGAAATATAAATGAAAGTTTATAAATATACATTGTCATGAATAAATCACGATTATTTGGTTACTTTTCAAATATTTTCTTTTAAAACCTTGGAACAGATCTTATGTGTTGAACATGTAGGTGTGATAGGATATTATCTAATGAATTCCTTCAATGTCTTGCTGGACAGTGACCGAGGAGAATTAGTCTCCTTGATCTGCTGGGACCCTATGGCTTTAGGTAAACTACTTTTGAAGTGACACGGGTGGATTCCCGCCTGGACAATATCTTTGTAAACTTTGAGTCTCATTTCACTGAGGCAAAAATTATGAACTTTGATTTTCCAGATCACTTGGGCCAGGTTCTGTAATCTTGGATTAGGCAAGTGAAATCAAGTAAACAGTTGTTTAGGCCAATAACACAGTAATATCTTTATAAATTTAATAGCATTATGGAGAGCAGATTTGCGGACGTGGATGTTGAGGTTAAGCGTGAATTTCAAACTTTTATGGAATTATAGGACGCGGCATATCCGAAGGCCCCCCTGAGAAATCACCATGTATTTAAATGAAATAAAATCTACACTGTCAGAAAATACATATAATTTTTTAGGCAGCTCAAGCATCATTTGGTTATTTACTGGTGGAGTTATGACATTTTCTCCTTGAAACTAACAAATATGTACAATATTGACTAAAATGTTTAACAACATGATGTTTTCATAAAGGCATAAGCCTGTATTCTGGAAATATTGTACAACTATTCATCCGATTTGCAGATCATTTCTTCATAGATGAAGCTCATTAAACGAAGATGTTGAAACTGATAAGATATCATGGTACCCTACATAACCCTTCTGAAACTATAGATGCGAAACTAATCATTTGACCCACTATTTTGTCTGTGATAAAATATCTGGGTGTCAAAGGCTATAACATAAAAATGTCAGGAATTGTCACCGGAACCACTTTTGAATGCGTTTAGTTCGATGGTTCTTTATTTCCATTACAGATTCGTCTATTACGCATTTCTAGTTATACAGCATCTATTGACAAGCAACTCAAAAGTTTCGCGATCTCTTAAAATTTATATTAAATGAAAGAAATATAAATAAAGGTTTATAAATATACATTTTCATGAATAAATCACCAGTGATTGCTTACTCTTCAAAGATTTTCTTTTAAAACCTTGGATCAAATCTTTCCTGATCATTTAGGAATGTCTTAAAATAGGCTACAGGGATGATTACAAACAAAATCACCCTCTGCATTTTTCTAATAAGAGTTAATCAATATACATACCTTCGTTAATAAGATTAGCACTCCTAAACTGTACCAATTCATTTAAAAACAATTTCGCATGTGTTTCATTCAACCAGGCAACTTGTGGTGGTACTTTATCCACTATAATGATCGAGCTTACGAGGTCATTGTTTAAAAGATAGGCCACCAAGTTTCTACCAATGAAACCACAACCTAAAAATAGGAAATTAAAACGTGTTTAGAGAAAAAACAAATTTATGAACTTTCTAATATTTGTTTTATAAATGAGTGGCCCTTCCGAATGTACGAGTTATTGCCCTAAACGGTAGTTAATTGTCGAAAGACCATCTCAAAAAATAAATTAATTTTTCAACTCATATATTAATGTACCTTCTTGTAACAGCTTTGTTAACAAGATGTATAAACAACACAAGCACACTTTCGAAATAAAAGACGCCCTCAGTTTAGAAACATTTTATATTACACACACCCGATGGCTTCGAAAAGCCGAACTCAACAAATTTGATTCATTATATCTTTGTAATGGGATACCATACCAATTTTTGTCTTCCTCATAATGAAGTGACATGATACTTACTAATTTATTTTTCACTTGAACATGCTTTCTTAATAGACATTTTTTTCTAAATCATAATAATAAAATTATGTTTAAGAACATTAAAAAAAAAATTTTCTCTCTTATAGTTTACTTGATTTATTACATATTTACTATCTGTTCTTTAAGTATATTCATGTTAATATGTAATTATAATAAAATACAATCGCAAGTCAAAGTGCCAAACAGACAAACAAATAAACTACTATGTCAAATGGTCTTCTATTGCATAGTAAGTTTTTGTTATAAATAAAATCTTCTTCACCTTACTCCCGAAAACCCTGTATCACTTTATTTGCATCAATTATAGGTAGATGATTAAACAGTTCCTTGCTATTATAAAAATAGTTTTTTTGTTCGAGTAGTAGAAATCGCACCTGTCATATGGTACCTGTTTCTGGGATTGTGGCTCACGTAATTTATTTAATGCCGTTTTAATACAGCAGAGACGTGCAGTCAGATATCTTTGTGGTCTGAAACCTCCAGAATCATGACTATGAAAAGTCTAACTGCCACAAGTATTTTTATAATGGAGTGGGTGTGCCTTATGTACAAGAAATATTCTTACAACATTCACGCCTTACCTTTGATCATTACACGGAATGCATTTAATATCATATACCAATGATATTAAATGCATTCCGTATAATGATTAACGTACGGCGTGAATGTTGTTAGAATATTTCTTGTTACAGTTAGAATTTTCTTAGTCAGAAAGGTGGACCTGCATGATTCTCGAAGTTTGAGACCACAACGATATCTCACTGCACTTTTCTGCAGTATAAAAAGGGAATTATAGTATATTATTTTATATGGAGTATGGAGGAAAAGTGATACTTTTCATGGCGCTCTCGTGTTTAACAGCCGAACGGAGTGAGGCTGGTAATAGAGAGCAAGCCATGAAAACTAACTTTTCCTCCAAATAAAATACGCTGTTTTTTCTTCAAATGTCGACAAATTAATGCAAAAACATCTCTTTTTAATAGTAATAATATCTAATTATTATTAAAGATAAGTGGGTTCGCAAGGCGGCTTAGACCGGTGTCGGGGAATAGGCAAAGGTTGTTGCTGTGGTAATGTAACATAAAGCTGTCAGTGGACACTGTCAACAATAATTATTTTTTTAAGATTGCGTCTCCGATTGCGTTTTAATTCCGTATTGATAAGCAGTTATTGAGTAAGTTCGATTAAATAATAACCAATATGTTCCTAAATTAGTGATTTTTAGAAATGTAGTCACAAATTGAGTGATAAATACAAATTGTAGTTTAATAAATCTTGAGTTGTTGACGCTTATTTTGTTGTCTGTTTGTATTGTATCTATGTTGCTATGACAACACTTTTACCTCCGCCGGCGCAAAAGTGAAAAGTAAAGCTCCGGCGGAGGAAAAACGAAACTTCACGGCCGCCTACACAGTCGAGTAATGACGGATTTACTGACGATTGAAGAAAAAATAAATTACTTGAGCCACAACCCCAGAAAAAGATACCATATGGCAGGTGCGATTCAACCATAGAGAAATAAGCCATTCTAGTCACGGATTCGTCCAACTAACCTTTTATGGTCCTTATGGCATAACAACATGGTAATAATTTGCTAGATGGTACTGGCGCAGTGCCAACTGTCTTAGTTTTAATTTTATTAAAACTAACTCACCTTTAAGTTTACTACGTTGGGGTTTGGAACCTTCGGCAACATGCACTAAAAACAGAGTTTCATCCACAATACCGAAACAGAAATTTTGCACTCGACGCGCGTTTCGCTAACCATGTTAGCATCATCAGGAGGTGATTAAAACATGAGTTTATCTACATGAGTTTTAATAATCTCCTGATGATGCTAACATGGTTAGCGAAACGCGCGTCGAGTGCAAAATTTCTGTTTCGGTATTGTGGATGAAACTCTGTTTTAAGACCTTTAAGTTTGACTAGACAGGTAGCATTCATTGTTCTGTTGCAAATAAAAGCTGGATGGCCAATAAACTAAAATTCAGCAAACATATATAATCTGAAATAGCTTCTGGCAGTTATGCTTTGCGAATTGTTTCGAATTAGCTGGGTAGTACCATGGCAAGAATTGTCTATTCTTCCTTATTGAATCCCATTTGAGGTATGACATATAGTTTTCGAGGTTGTATAGCCGGACTTTAACTCTGTGTTTGTGCTCCAGAAGATGGCCATTCACTATATCTGTAAGGCCAATTCCATACCTCACTGTAGGGCACTGTTCATTGAACAAAACATTTTGACACTGCCATGCTTGTTAATAATGTAGACGGCTCTTATTTATAAACGCTTTAGGGGCATGTATTGACATAAATATGAAAGTAGGTATAATAATGACTTATATGTACCAAATTTCACACTGACTAAGCACTCTCACAACATCTATGAATCTCAGATTCTTAAGACGTGCTTTCGCTTGTGCTGTGCGTCTGTTCCTGGTTAATTTATAGTATCTGTTTTGTTATTGGTTCCTGTAGACAAACTTGACTTTGTTCAGCTGCCATTGACTTTTATCTAAAATCATTGAACACTAATATCGAAATGGCTGAGTTTAAGTGTGATTCCTGCCAGAGAATCGTCGCAGAAAAAGATAAATATAAACTTCCCTGTAGTGAGGAATTTTTGTATAACCTGTACTGGGTTGGATAAGGCAACAACGAAGATGCTCTACCAACAAAAGTACCACAATATTAGATTTTTCTGCAGTGTTTGTGACTCTCCAACGTTAAAATATCTTCACGGCAAGGTGTTGCAGCTACAAGGATCGCAGATCTCTCTGGAAAATGTCGGAGCCCTGGGAACCTGTCTAAAGAAGAGCAATGATTTTCCAGTCATTTCTGAAATTTACGACACCTTGAGTAACCATGACTCCAAATGGAAAATTATGTACAAAAAAATAGATGACATTCACAGCCTCCATGATCAGTTTGTTGAAGTTCAGATTCACGACTCATCAAAGGAAGAGTTATTGAAGGAAATGGGCGATATGCGAAAAAGTGTAAATCAAATGGCACTCACGATAGAATAGTTGGCTGCCAAAGATAAGCCAATTATTAGGAGTAACCCACCAACAGTAAAAAATCGATTTCGACTCAGACCGACCATACAGATAACCATGATACAATGGTTATTCCTTCTCCTAAAGTCATTGCTCCCACATCTCACATATTCCCCATAAAAGAAGACCGGCAATATGTGGTAGTGTCCTTATACAGCAAACCAGCTTGCACACTATGCCAAAGAAAAACTAGGAACTACTGACTTGATCCGATGCTTTCCAATGCTGAAGAATAAGGATTGTTCACACTCCGATTTCAAGGTTGGCGTGCAGAAAAAAAGCCGCCTAAAGCAGCTTAAGGACATAAGTATGTGGCCGCCGGGTACTGAAATAGTCACTGCCAATTCATCTTTAACACCGTTAAAGGTATCGTCGCCTGCAGCAAGTACTTCGTCCACTGGCTATCAACATTTTGTACCAGGCACTTTGGATGGCCGAAGCCTACCACCACGCTCTGACTCAACATCTGTATAGATACCTGGAGGGGTAAGTTCCGTTGGGGTTGGCTCTGACAAAGAAGTTTTGGCTGCCTGTAAGTCTCTTGCGCTAGAGAATTTGGAGGTTGTAGTGGAGAAAATCTATTGGGAAGAGGGATAGTAGGCTGAATATGGACCCGAGATGACACCACCTATAGTGCGGCCACGGCAAATATAACAACCAACAATATTACTCGACATGTCAGGCGAAAAATTAAATTTGACCTTGCTAATGTCAGTTGGGTAGGAAAAGTCAGGGCTGGATTTGAAATATAATATATAAGCACAAGAATTCTTGTGATATAAGTTTATGATTTTCCTTTAACAGAGCCGTAATATAAAATTTCAAATATCAATGGATTATGAAATATATTTATTTATTTAGCATATTACGCCATGATGATAACTTTCTTACATTTTGACCAAATTAGTTAATGTCTTTTGTAGAGTATATAATATGAAAATGATGTATAATACGCAAGAAGAAATATTTCACTTCGGGAATTTGAAAATGATGACAATGGCAAAAAATGTATTCGCTAGTTTTTAATAATTATTATTACTTTGATATGACTCACTTCACAACTAACTGTAATTTTTTAAATCACAAATTTTGCTAGTCAAGTTATGTTTTTAATGACACGGGGGCTTGTAACTAATTAATACTGATAATAAGTATACTGTTACTTTAATAATATTAAGGGATATTTTGTAAAGGGAATAATAAAAATCTTCTATAATAAATTATAAATTTGATTGCATACTAAAATAAGACCAAGAATAAAACAAGTATATGTACAATTATAATTTATTCATACTTTTATACAATGACAATAAAATTATTACAAATAGGGTTGCCAGCCGTACTATAATATATAGTATTCTACCATATTTGAGCTTAGCGTACTATATACTGTTAGGAAAAATATAGTACGCGAAAATACTATATTTGCACCACATCTGTAAGAAAGAGCTTTAAATATGCTGCTGAAAATCGAGTAAGTCAGAACACGCACTAAATTCAAACTGTAGAATTTAACGGCAACACTGTACCTTGTATCAGCCGAAAATCTAAACTTTTCTTGGAAGAATGTCTCTAGTTTCTACAACTTCTTACTGCACAAACACCATGACTCTTTGAGTTATACATTATCATAAATAACGTTCGTCTCTCACTATGTCAATTATTTGACAAATACACGCCAATGGTTTCCCGTAGCAAGTAAAATAAACCAGTCGTAAAAATGCGACGCCACTGGTGGCAGTTTGACGGATTTCCTACCAAGGAATATCTTGCGCGAGAACTTGCGCAGATCTGAAAAAAGAAGATGTGATAGTGCTGGTTGTTATATGTGCCGTGGTGCGGCTGTCGCGAGATTCGGATGCGGCTAATGGACGTTATTTGCTGGCTAGACTGAGGGACCCCTCCATATTAAAGGCTCTTCGGCTGTTCCTTGCCTATCTCCATGACCAACCATCCAATGTGTGTTTTACAGGGCACACCATCACCAGCAGCAAATTAGCTCCAGCTTAGGAGGGACTTCCTAGTGACGTGGACTCCTTGCGTTATATTATCGCTTCCACGACGCCTACGGTATTGGTTCTGCTGAGGTTGAATCGGATCTCTCTGCCTTCAGGTCTTTCTTTTCATCCGCGAGACTTCAACACCTTCAGAAGGTTAGAGAAAGTCATAGAAATAGAAATAGAAATAGAAATAGAAATAATCTTTATTAATCCACATGACCAATTATTACATTGATATTTGGACAAGTCATTACATAAAAGAAGAAAATACAGAATTAAATAAATAAAAGCTGAAACAACGTGGCATCAAGATACATTAACACTACAACAATAGGACACATTATTCAAATTAGGTGTCGTTAAAAAACTCAGTCAAATTATAAAAACAGCGAGATCGCAAATAGTTTTTTAAAGAAGATTTAAATTTTCCCAAACAGCCTGAAGCCCTTATATCACTAGGTATGTGGTTGTAAACATTTACACAATTATAATATGCCGATCGCTGATAAGCTGCTGTCCTGTGTTGAGGCAACAATAAGTTTTCCCCATTTCTGGTATAATAATTATGATTTGATGAGTTATTATTAAATAAATGTAAATTATCCCTAACATACAAACAACATTTTAAAATGTACATGTTATAAAATGTCAGTATCCCATTTTCTTTAAATATAGTTCTACAGGAACTTCTTTTTTTAATGTTAAACATAAGTCGTATAATCCGCTTTTGGATTAAAAAAACTCGGTTTGTATTAACAGCTCCTCCCCAGACCACAATATGATAGGATACGGCGGAGTATACCAGGGCATAATAAACTTGCAAAAGTGCATCCCTATCAAGATCGTATCGAAGCTGTAATATAGCAAAATAAGCCCTATTTAGCTTTGCACAGACCGAGTCTATGTGGCTACTCCAGGACATACTTTGGTCCAGTAAGAGCCCCAAAAACCTAACCCCCGCAGATCCATCAATTATAACGTCATTAGGAATTTGCTGCCTACTAAAAACCACACTATAAGTCTTATCTAAATTTAAAATTAATCTATTTTTTACACACCAGTTTTCAAATTCTTTACATACCATTCTGATCGATTCTTGAAGCTCCCCAAAAGACAATTCAGACAGTGCAATGGATGTATCGTCTGCGTAATTGATTAACAACCCTTTAGAGATAAACCGCGGCAAATCATTAATAAAAAGTATAAAAATTAAAGGGCCCAATATCGAACCCTGGGGAACCCCAAGATCAATCCTGTAGTTTTCTGAGTTACTGCCATTAACACATGTAAATATTTTTCTGTCAGAAAGAAACGAAACGATCCAGTCCAACACCACACCTCGTATACCTAAGTGAAAAAACTTACTTTTAACAAATTCAATGTTTATAGAGTCAAAGGCCTTTGAAAGATCAAAGAAAACCCCAGCAGCCGGCCTTCCCTCATCCATCTTTTTGGAAAGAAAATTTACAAATTCAACTGCGGCGGTTTCCGTTGACCTTCGAGACCTAAAACCATGTTGGCTGTTGGACAAGATATTATTAACATTCAAAAAACTATAAATTCTACTATACATTATTTTTTCTAGAATTTTTGAGAAGCAACTAAGAACACATATTGGGCGATAATTATCACAATTTTCAACATTACCATTTTTAAAAATGGCTGTAACTTTACCTGTTTTTAAAACGTCCGGAAACTCACCAGAAAGAAAGGACATATTAATTAGTGAAGATAGCGGTTTAGCTATTGATTTACCAACTGATTTTAAAACTCGCACTAATACATCATCAGGCCCACAAGATGAAGTGTTTTTTAAATTACTTATTACAGATAATACCTCATGAGGGGTAACTGGTTCACAGTACATGGTATTATTTACTAGTTCAGAAGTAGTACAACTTAGTATGTCCTGACATGCAAATACATTATTAATTTTTTGTTTAACATTAACTGAAAAATGCGCAGCAAAAATATTTGCGATTTCTGTGTTGTTTGATGAAACAGCTCCGTTTGGCAGGCGAACTGATATTATCTTACAATTATTAGTCGAACGCCCCAATTTTTTGTTCACTTCAATCCACACCTGCTTGGATCTATTGGCAGACCCACTGATTTTGTCGCTAAGGTACTTTCGTTTAGCTGTATTAATACATTTTCTGTAGTGTTTGCGCTTTAGATTATATGCTTTTTTTGAGACTAACCAAGTTAGCCTCCCTATATATCTGATAAGCCACATATAATTCGTCCCTTAATTTTTTTAGTTCTTCGGTATACCAAGGGTTGCTTTCTTGTTTTGTGGGTATGCAAGTTTGAATGGGGCTGTACTGGTTATATCCAGTTAAGAACAATTCAATAAAATGTTGAAAATTTTCGTGAGTATTTTTATTTTCACAGGCTACCCACTGTCTGTCTTCTAAATAGTTTTTAAAAAGTTGCATATTATAACGTGTAATTTTACGATATTTATAAGAGGTGTTATTTGCCTGAACTTGCATGGTGCAAGCAAATAAGTAGCTGAAAAAAACAGCCATATGATCCGACAAGTGTATGTTTTTTACCTCAACTGAAAGAATTGCATTTTTATAAGAAGCAACATAATCAATTGCTGATGACGTAGTGACATTGTTTTTATTTGTCATTATCCGAGTAGGACAGTTTATTAAATTAGTAAGTTCAAATGCCGCCAATAAATCATTAAGTGAATTATAACTACCATTAGTCTTATCTAAACTATTAACATTAAGATCTCCACAAAGGACAATGTCTATTTTGAGGCTTATTTCAGATAAAAGTAGGGACAGATTTGTTAAAAATATATCCATGGAACCACCCGGTGAGCGATAAATTGTCAAAATACAAACTTTTTTAGCATTTCCGCAAGAAACCACAATTCCACTGTATTCGAAGTGGATATCCTGGATATACTGAGTGTTTGTCAGTGGATTTATTTCGCACGCAAGATTTTCACGAACGAAAATTGCGGTTCCGCCATGAATTTTATTAACTCTACAATAACTAGATATTAACTTATAACCGTCAATACAAAGAAACGAAATTTGATCTCTGTGCGCCCAATGCTCACATATACACATAATATCTAAATTATTAGTCTTAGCAACTAGCGCTATGTCGGTCAATTTCGAGCTCAATGATTGAATGTTAATATAAATTATCTTTAAGTGGTTAAGTCTATCGTCTCTACATTCTCTAAAAAAAGTTTATCTTGACTCGACGGTGTGTTCTCTGTTAAAGTACCTCTTACACTTTCTGCTAAAGTATCACGTTCATCTGTAGCCTGCTGCACACCTGTCTGTAAACTTGCACTGGTTTGATCCAATACAGATTTCGACGATTCAACAAATGGCGGCGATACGCTACCATTATTGGTTACTTGCGTACTGACCGTACTGTTAACATGATCCGCGAGACCAGCACCATCCGACAACGGCACGATATATGTAAGGTTTCCGTGGACAACATAGTTTTGAGATGATGGTTTTAGTATTTTCTTATCGCAGATCAGCATTTTTAGAGTGTCCATTACTTTTAGTTTACCGGAGAATTTAAATTGCAATGAATTGTTGTACGTAAAATCCTGCAATGTTAATATGTCGTTAACATTAAGCAGTGTAAAACTAGAGTTATCAAGATTTTCCATATATGTCTTAAAAAAAGTCGTATTAATATTCTGAATAAACTTGTTAAGTACATATCTACCGTTCCAGTATGGGACCGTCATAAGAATCAAATTGGTTTTTGATGTAATCTCAATTAGGCGATGAGGCAAATCACTATCTATATTGCGCCCATTAAGGGCATCTGTTAGTCCCCCTTGAACAATCACAAAATCCTTGTCGGTAAAATGACTGGTGAGGTTAAAAATCTCTGAGGTAACCTCTTTAAAATTAGCATTAGGCTTAACAATAGCAGTAACCTCAAACTTATTATCTAACTTCTCTGACAACGTCGAAGACATGTTGCAAATCAAATTGTCACCAAGTATAAGTATTTTATTTTTTTGAGTAGGTTCCTTTCTTACTTCGATCTTTTTATACCCACATTCAGAAGCTGGAGTATTCATCCTTTCATGATCCTGGTCTTTGCTACATGTAACATTACCCCTTGCTCTTACAGATTTTTTAAGGTTCTGATGTGATGCTCGCTTTAATTTTGTGTTTTGTACAAGAAGAATATTCAACTTTCGTTGTAAACTCTTTATTTGTTCTAGGAGCCCAAAGTACAATTTGTTTTTCCTACGTAAAGTCGCGAAATTTTCAGGTGTAGTACGTCGATGGTTTTTATGAGTTGGCACAAACTTTTCCTCAGATTTAGAACGTCGATGGGTATGGGTAATTTCATTGCCCGACAGATAGCTAGAGTTTAACTGGGACTTTAACTTACCAAGTAGTTCAGTTTTTTTGCCAACGCATTTGATATTTCTTTTCTTCAATTCTGCTCTTATCTCGTTTAACTTTAGATCACATATTTTTCTCTTCGCGTCAGCCGACATTTTTTAAAGATTTCTGTCAATTATTTTTAAAAGTTAATTAAACAATAGGCACCAATACATGTTTCAAAACAGATATAAAAACTAACAAATTAAAATTGTCATTGCAGTACATAATATGACTGTCTAAAAAAATGCGTTTCAATTGCCGAAACAGTACCAAAACAGTTCACAAAACACTAGAGCACAACACACACGTGTTCGTTATTAAAAGCTCTCTACATAGCAATTATTATGCTACTGGCTCTCCGATTAGAGGGGGGAATTTTTAGGTAGATTGACGCGAACAGAGGATCAAGCACCCTAAGAAAAATTGAATGATGGCAAGCTTAGTGTTTTTCTCATTAATATTCAGTCCTTAAGACACAAAACAGATGAATTATTTCTTTTATTAGAAGAGCTTAATTTTCCAGAAATCATTGCCATAACTGGACATTGGTTAAATGTTGACGAGCCTGTGTTTGTCAAACATTATACAGTAACTAGATTTATTAGAAATAATTTATCACATGGACGTACTGTGATAATATCTACTAACAACTACTTTTCGGCAGTGACTAAGTTCGATAATTTATTGTGAGAGAAAGTATTTGAATTTTCCATCGTCTATTATAATGCTTATGACCTCTATCTTGTTTGTATTTACAGAACACCTGACGCTGACATGCATATATTCAGTCAAAGATTACTGAGTCCCTGCCTGCCTTTAAAAAGCAAATTTTTTTGTGTGACTACCTTAATGTTGACTTTTCCAGTGTGTGGGCTGCTCAAGAATCCCTTCAGTCCATTTTCGACTCTTTTTCTATAATCGTGCATATTAACTCACCAACTAGAATAACTAAAAACTAGTTCTAGTACTATAGACTATGTCGGGTCATCTTTTGATCCAGAATTCGTTGACAGTGCTGTTTTTTAACTCGGGTTTCTCTGATCATGAGGCAACAGAATTTTCGGAAAAATCCAAATGCAAAATTGCTTCGCGCAAATTATGCCGTATTTTATTTGGACAAAAATTTTCTAAATTTCAAGCAACTGACTGGATTGGCCTCTCTGATGATGTCGATACCGAATTTTCCAGATTTATAAAAACTTTATCTACTCTGGCGTTGAAATCCTTTCCGCTTAGGCCTATCAAAATTAAATAACATAAACCCTGGTCAACTAAAGGCTTATGCACATCTGCAAAGAACATGCGTTCATTATCTCACCTAAAAAATACTCGGACTACTTACTGAAAAGTCTATCATAAAACTATAAAAGCTGCCAAGGACATTTATTATAATGAGAGGCTGGCTCAATCCAGTAACGTTGCTAAAGAATCATGGTCTGTTGTGAATTACTTAAAGAATAATACTTCTTCGTCTTGCACAATGGCTAATTCACCTGAGATCCTAAACAATAATGTTGCTAAAAATTTAATGAACACCATAACTCGTTCTCATGATCCACTTTCATATCTCTCTAATGCTAATGTGAATTTACACATTTTCTTCTTTACGCCTGTAGCATTTGCTGAGCTTCGCAGCACAATTAAAGACATCAAAAACAAATCCTCATCTGGGACTGATGGACTTACTCTGAAAATGTTCTCAAACCTGCCGGAATGCGCATTAAACCATCTTACCTCTTTAATTAACAGGTCATTCCAAAATGGGGGTTTTCCAAACTGTCTTAAGACGGCAATAATTATTTCTTTGCATAAAGGAGGAGATAAAGACCAAGCTTCGAACTATCGCCCAATGGCACTCCTTCCCACATTATCAAAGATCATTGTAAGATTGGTTAAAAAAAAGGCTTCTATCTTTTCTCTCTAAATATAAAATACTTACTACCCTTCAATTTGGATTTTTAAGTAACAAATGCACAAATGATGCTATGTTTTCCTTCTTTAATTATGTATACTCCAACCTGAACAACCATCATTCTACAGCAACAATTTACTGTGATTTCTCTAAAGCTTTCGATTGTGTAACTCATATCTTAAAATTAACAAATTGCAGTACTCCGGATTCAGAGGAGTGCCTCTCGAATGATTTAAGTCGTATCTTAACAACAGAAGTCAGCTTATGAGGGTTGATACGTCAATGTCTTCTTGCAAGCCAATAGATTGTGGAGTACCCCACGGTTCAGTACTAGGCCCTATTTTGTTTCTGCTGTTTACCAACGACATTGCTTGTCTGGACATTGGAGGTATCTATTGACTTAATCCCATTAAATCATGGTGCGATCTAATCTCCTGTGCCTCAACGTTTCTAAAACTAAAGTTTTGTCATATAAAAGTACGTTGCAATGTTTTGTACTTAATTACACCACTATTGACGTCGTTGAATCTGTGAAATTCTTGGGGCTTGTTGTGGACAACCATTTAAAGTGAGACATGCACATCGATGCCTTATCAAAAAAATTTTTGTGGCACACACTAAAGGGAGATCCTATGGCGCTCGACGAGCGGTGTAAAGAATCGCAACAAGGCTGATAAGTTATTGGCGAAAAGAGCCTTTTTCTTGCAGTTAATTTTCTTTCCAGCAATGGGCGAAATCTGTTTAATAGCATCTTAGAAAGTTGCAGATGTTGAAGGCACTGAGTCTACTGAAGAAATGACACTTTTGAAGTCGTCGCGTAGGTAGATGATGATGCGTCGTTCACAGCAAATAACCTGTCAGTCAGCTTTTGGGTTGTCCGAGAGTCTAAGTTAGAATTTAAAAAAGAAGGATGGGGCACAAGAGATTGAGTATGAATTTCGTTGTGATTATTCTAAATCTACTTCTGCTCTAGCGTTTGATGCAGGAAGAAAATCTAGATCTGTAAAAATAACTCGATGCTAAGGCTGTAGTTTGTGATTTGTGCGAGGAGGTAAACTTAGGATCCAGACGTGATGTTCTTTAGCAAATAAAATAACGATTAAATATTTATGAGTGCTATGACCATCTAATACCAAAGGAACCGGACTTTCGTCGGTTGGATTAACTCGTTCAACAAATGCTTTCAACCATTTTAAAAACCCTGGCACTGTTATCCATCCACTTAGATGAGCTTCAAAGGTGCTTCCGAATGGAGTGTCTTTTGTTAGTGGAATAAATTGATCTCCAGCAGCATTGATGCAAAGCATTATGCCGAGCATACACATTTGACCAAGTTTAGCAAACCTCGGCCAACACGAATGTGTGTGAGGTCTGTTTGTCGGGGTTGGCCGCTGCTTGGCAAAATTTACCGGTGTTTGCTTCGTTGTCGGTAATTCGAGCATGTCTTTGGTGCCGTCCACAAACATTTTGGCGATAAGTCCATTGCGTGAATGCCATAATTGTACAAACATGATTCGCCCAAAGTTCTGCCTGTTTTGTGCTAAGAATTATTTCCAGGGAGCTTAACGTATCAACGGCTAGAACAGTCTATTATGCCCCTTTTCAGACGCACCTCCGATACGCCCTTTCATTCTGGGTACGTGTTGTGCGACTCAATTTGAGCGTATTTTCAAACTACAAAAGAGAGCTGTTCGATGCTCACTGAGACTAAACAGTAGAACTTACTGCCAGGATTTCTTTAAAAGATTTAAAATATTAACCCTTCCTTCCTTATTCAAATTGGAATCCGTTTGCTTAATCCGCAAGCACGTATCTGCTATTCCAGACAGGCTATCTCACAACTATCCACTTAGGAATACGGAGCATGATCTTTATATGCCAACCCCACGCTCAGAGTTAGTTAAAAGCACTAAATTGTTCAATGCAAAAAAATGCACAATTATCTGCCATTTGAAATGAAGTCAATATCATTTTTTTCCGCATTTCGCAGCGCTTTGAGATCATACTTACTGGAGAGAGCCTTATACGTGTGTCTGAGATGTGTCCACTGCCTTTTGTAATTAATACTTAATTTTGGGCATCTTACACACTCTTATGATTTTATGTTTAATGTTTGGTGTTTAGTGTTTAGGATTTGATGTTAAATATTTTGATATTTAATATTTTATATAATATTTTGACCACGTACAATTTGCACAATTGTATAAAGTTTTGTATAGTTAGGTTTTTCTTTTTATTGTATGTTTCTATTTGTGTTTTATATGTTTTGTACTCTAGCTTTGTCAACAGATTGTAAAATTTTTTGACAATAAAGCATCTAAGAAGTGGATGACTGTTTAAGCCTCCAGTCAGACTGGAGGTATGGCATAGAATGAATGGTATAGACCACAATGAAGTGTCACAGTACAGGGTATACTTTTCTAGGACCAGATATACTGTCGATTTTGACTATAGGCTAAGTTCCACTGAGGCTCAGCTGTCAGGGACCTTGGAGTGGTCTTCGATTCCTCCCTCTCTTTATTCCTCACATTATTGAAATGTCGTCCAGAACTTTTAGAATGCTGGGATTTGTGAAGAGTATTTAACAAGTGATTTTAATGATGTTTCTGTCATCCGATTGTGGTACTGTAGTTTCGTTAAAGCACTGCTTGAGTACACCTCTTTGGTTTTGAACCCTTCTTATGCATCCTACATAAACTGAATTGAACAAGTTCAACTCACATTTTTTAGTTATCTTGCTTTTAAGCTAATATTAATTTTCCAGATAACTATATTTACGGCTATAATTTGCTACATCACCGATTTGCACTGAATTGACTAACAAGGAGATCAGAAAGACCTTAGTTTCCATGATGATTGTCCTTCCTTGCCCGGTTCAGTCGGTATAGCGGTTCCTTCTAGAAATACCCGATCTGCTAACATCTTTCATTAACCTTACCCACGAACTAACTTGGGTTTGAATTATTTCATTCCTCAGTTGCGAATTTTGGCCATCCGGGGTCATATTCAGACGTTTTAATTTTAACTTTAAGAAACAAGAATCTCATAATAATCAGGCAGCAAATTTTTAAGTTACCAGCCAACAATCAAATAAGAATTTAAAAGTGTATTACCAAAATGTGAATGGCCTAAGAACCAAATTACAAGACTTTCCTATCTCTGTCAATTGTAAAGATTATGAAAGTATCTTAATCATCGAATCTTCTCTCAATGCTGACATACATGACAATGAACTTAATATCACCAACCATCTTATTTAGATACCCCTAATCGGTAACAAAAAAATTTTTGCCATCCGTAAAAATCAATTATTCTTTTAGAAACTTGGATACTGTGTTTGTAAAAGTGACAACTAGAAATAAGATCTTGTTTGAAAGTACCTACCTGCCTCCTATCTCGAATGGAAATCTTTACAAGGATTATGTGGAGTAGGTGGAAGAAATTTATCGTAAAAATGTTATTTTGTCATATCTATATGGTGATTAACCTTCTAAATATAAAATGGACTACTGATGCCTATGGTTGTAGAACAATAGGAACCATCTCAAAGAAGGTACTGATCTTTTTGCAACTTTACACTTTATACAAATAAACTCAGTTCCTAACTGTGTTGATAACTTTTTGGATCTTGTTTTTACTGACTGTACGGATTCGGATAGTATCGTGGATGCTCCTCTTGTAAAATGTGATAGATTCCATCATGCCTTAATGTTTTATGTAAAGTGTGACAATTATCAATTTTTGATTTGACTATTATTTTAGGGATTTTAATTAGACCGATTATAGATTGATTAATGAAATGTTGGGCTCTTATATATTTTTTTATTATGGCAGTTGCACGCACTAAAGAGAGATACTATGGCGCTCGACGAGCGGTGTGTGTGCGAAGATGTCGATTGACACGGTTCTTTAATAGTTGTAGGTTGTAATTAGTGGGAAACAGAATGTCCTGGGAGTGAGTTAGTGATGATGTGCGCCAGACGAAGGAGTTCGTGTAAAGCGATGTTTTCTAGGTGTTTCCAGTTGTACGACGAACTGGTGCGCTCTTGCCGTGTGTCGATTCTAATCATACCCGACTTGCACATTATTATTGACTTGTTCTATAATATTTTGTGATTGATTCTTGGGTTCCTTACCACAAGAGTAAGGTCGTTCCAAGGTGGTATTCCTATGAGTTAAAACAGGCTATATTTGAGAAGAAAATGGCACATAAAAGATACAAAATTTCAAGCTTAATCCAAGATTGTGAAGTATTTTCGCAGCTACGCAAAGTCTGCAAAAATTTACTTTCATGTTGTCACAAACACCATATTCATTGGCTAGAAAACACTGTCAATGATATACCAAATATTATGCAGTTTGATGGTAAATCCTCAACAGAACCAAAGGTCATATCAAATTACTTCAGAGAATTCCATCTGGGTGCAATGACTCGGATACCACCTTGGAGGAGGAGTCTCTCTTCGAGAGACGTGTAGCTTTAGGTTGCTGTATTATATTAGTGGGTCTGATGTGCTCAATAGTATTGAGAAGGGGATTTAAAACTCTCAGGTTGTCCTGACAACATATCATCAATTTTTATCTATAACGGTCGATTCTTCTTGACAAACTGCAGAAGATATTTGAGCTTTCGCTCCAAACTGGTCAATTTCCTGACAGATCGAAGGAATCTTTTGTAAAGCCAATTTTCTAAAATGGGAATAGTTCACATGTTGAGAACTATACACCTGTCTGCCAGATTAATATCTTTGCTAAGCTATTCAAATCAATTGTTGCATCTAAGATAACCCTTATGATAAAGAATTCAATCAGAGAACAATAACACGGTTTTGTTGGTGGCAGATCTACTGTGACAAATTTAATAATTTTTTCGGATTGCTTTGGAGAGTGGATGCCCGATTGATGTCATCTATCCTGTTTTTCCAAGGCTTTCGATAAAGTGAATATAAATATCCATTACAAAATCTTTCAGGCCTTGGTGTTCATGCACATTACACTCTTGGTTGAAAAGCTTCCTTACTGACCGAAAGCAAATTGTAAACATAAATATAATCCTCACTTGTACAATAAATGTCACATCAGGAGTTCCTCAGGGCGGTCATTTGTAGTCGGTACTTTTTAACTGCTTTCTAAATGATATTCTTAACTATTTTGAGCACTGCGAAGTGCTCTTCTACTGTGATGACTTGAATGTATATAAAGCAGTTAAGAATCCAAATGATTTTTTAGTAATTCAACAAGATATAGATAGATTCTTTGATTATGTATCTAAAGTTAGTTTAAAGTTAAACATTAGAATCTTGAATCCACTTCAAAAAACAAAGAAACTCATTGGTGCTAAACAAAGTTTACACAAGTCAAAAGTAGAATTTAAAAAGTTTAAATTTGAACAAGTAAAGATAACTGATGTGGAATTAAGCTCCTATCAGTATATTAGACTAAATCATAGAAATTGGTATTAAAGTACACTTGGAAACTGTAGAAACATTTGGACGTTAGGAAATTTTTAATTCTTGTTTTGAATTCTTTTTGTATCCAATGTTCTTATATAAACACAAGTTTATGAAAGATGTACCAGATTTCACGCGATGTATTCTGTGATCAGTAAGCATAGATATTATAGTTATTTCTAGTTGGATATGAATGTATATATTTGTGGGTCCCATAGGGAAAACTCTAGGGAAAACACATTGTGTAAGAATTCGAGCTGCAAATACTCCTCCAAACTAACTTAATTCTTCGAGTTGAAATAAATAATTACTGATTCTTAGATTCAATCAAACAAAGTTGGTTAGCAGTAAACCAGTCCGCAAAACTAGACAGTGTCTCACCAAGATCCTCCTGCAATTCATAAAATAATGGTCGTGTCGTCCGCAAAAAGAACGAAATCAGCACTGGGGTCACCCCCATCATTCATTAATATATATCAAAAACAGCAGGACTGATCTCTGGGGAACACCATATTCAACTTTGCAAAATTCAGAACTTACACCATAACTTTCAACCATTTCTGATATTTCACTAAGTAAGTAAGACTTCAACAGTTTAATACTAGAAGGCAAGAAGTTGTTGTATTTCAGTTTCATTGCAAGAATGCAAGATCAAATGAGACACAGTCAAAAGCTGCTTAGGTCGCAAAAAGAAGCTCCAGTTATACAACCATCTTTTAAGCCATCATTTACTAAATCAATAAACTCAATAACGGCCATGGTAGTGGATTTTGCATTTCTAAAACCAAATTGCCTCTTGTTAAAAAGTTTATTAGTTTCAAAAAATAAGGCGATTCGACTCTTAAGAGCTTTTTCAAAAATCTTTGATAGGATTGGTACAGCAATGATGACACCAAATTGGAGCCGGTGGACAAATTAGGGATCTTGTGGTTACGTTTGAGGCCACTCTTAGTTACTGTGACCAATTTGAATATATTATGAATAGAAGTCTGCAAATTTTAGACTTTGTTAATCATAATTTATCAGATTTTACTAACATCTATAGTTTCAAAGTTCCATGACACTCAATACTTTATTCATATCAATGCTCGGGCTAAGATCTGTTTTGGAGTATGCATCAAGCATCAAGTGTCTGCCTGGTCAAATTTTTATGATGCTCATGTGGGGCAGCTTGAGAATGTTCAGAAAAAAATTCTGGGGTATATGGCCTACAAACTAAATATCCATCCCATATTAACAAATCAATTATGATGATCTTCGTAATCTGTTACCAAAATTAAATAGGTAGCTGAAAAGATTATAGGGACTTATTTTTTTACAAAATATAGAATAGAAAAGTAGAATGAAATCAAACTGAAGAAATCAAACCTGAGAAATGTGTTCCACTTAGTTTCATAGGACGATTATGGGCAGAATATTCCCACTCAAAGGTTATGCAGATCTGCCAACTGAAAGTGTAAACTTTTTCAGTGCTGGTTTGGGTGGGGGTATTTAAAGCAATGGCAAAAAGAAACTTACTATAATATGAATGTGCCGACTGGCAGTTGAAATTGCATTCTTATTGTGGTATTAGTTATTAAGTATAGTTCAGCATAATTTGTTAGTTTTGTGTAGAATCTAAGGTTACATTTGAAATCTGTAAAATGGCCTATTCGTTAATAAATCTTTATCTCTATCTTTATCTTTATACCTCGAACTGCTAGATTGAACAGTATGGACTTCTTCAATATTTACGAGCGACTTGTGTGCACGATGCAAAATTGTGTGATATATGTTCATAACTTATTATTCAGGCAGCAAGGAAAAAGACGCTGTTGAAAGACGAATTTATTGCGCTTGATAAAATATTCAGACCGTGATTCGGTATCCTTTCTCGGTTATTTTTTTATTGGAAACCCGCATAGACCCATGGTTTGTTTTGAAGATTCGGGGTTATCAGGTCGAGAGATTTGATAGGCCCAATCCGCGCGGAGGCGGCGTGGCCTGCCTAATACGTAGATCGATTCCATATAAAAGAGTCCACGGTATCCGCTCTGTAGCAGAACACATTTGCATTGAGACCGAGAACGGTCTGCGTATTGCGGGGGCCTACGTTCCTCCGCTCGCTCCCTTTACCTATGATGACTTCATGGCTTTCTTCCCGGACAACAGAAGGTCCATATTGATCGGGGATCTAAACGCCCGACACTTTGTGTGGGGCGCCGGATCTACGAACAACAGGGGCCGAATGATGTTCCGCGCAATTGAAAATAACCCAGATCTCCTTTTTCACCGCTCCGAAGTTCCAACTTTCTACCCAGCTTGGGCCCCTACCCCCTCCTACCTCGATGTTGCTGTTACGAAGGGAATCGCTGACGTCCCGCCGCTTCAGGCGATAAATGACTTGAATTCTGATCACCTCCCAATCGTGATTTGCCTTGAACCAAGGCGGCCAGAGACCTGCGAAATGGAAATTTCATACAGGAATCTCGATTGGAGGGAGTTCAGGCGCAGGTTGAACGAAGCAACGGTGGTTCCCGACCAAATAGACAGCATCCAGGAACTAGAGGCTCAAGTCCAATCATTTACCCTAAACATCCAGCGTATCCGTGATACACTCGTTCACTCTGTCAGGAAAGAGCGCCCTGCAGACTCCCTCCCAGATCATATCCTTATGCAAATAAGGACTAGAAACGCCATTAGGCGCCGATGGCAAAGGTATCATGCCAGAATCGACTATTTACATATGAATGAGCTAACTAATAACATCAAAATCCAAATCAGCGGGTACAGGACTGATAAATGGATGCAGTATGTAAATTCCTTAAACGCTCAGGACGGCTCCCTTTGGAGCCTGGCCAGGAAAGTCAGAGGAGCCTCTGCGCCCATGCCGGCTATCCGCCAAAACGGCAACGATATTATGAGTGACGAGGGCAAAGCAGAGGCCTTCGCTGATTTCCTGGAGGGGCTCCATAGGGAGTCGCCCGATACCATCCCTGCGCACACTAGCATTACTGATATAGCATCTAAATTGAAAGCGCGAAAATACCCTATCCCGCCGCCGGTGATGAGGAAACTGCTTGTCACCCCGGGGGAGATTAGGACTATATTAAACCGCCTGCCCCGAAATAAAGCTCCTGGGAATGATACCTTGCCATACTTAACTCTTCGGAATCTTCCGAAGAAATCCCTCATACATTTCATGCACATTGTAAACGCCATCATTCGCCTACAGCATTTCCCATCCTCTTGGAAACATGCCGAGATCATGATGATCCATAAGCCAGGCAAAGATCCAAGGCAAACCGGCTCTTACAGACCGATTTCCCTGCTCCCCACCATGGCGAAGGTGGCGGAGAAGCTACTCTTGTCCAGAATAAGCGGCGCAGCCGATGGACTCGGTGTACTGCCCATGGCGCAATTCGGCTTCAGGGCTAGGCATAGCACTACCATGCCTGCAGCGAAGATTGCACACGACACCGTGCAGGGCTTTAACCGAGGTCAAAGCACTGCGCTGCTTCTCCTGGACATAGAGAGGGCGTTCGACAGGGTGTGGCATGACGGACTATTGTACAAGATGCATGTGAAGCTTGGCTTCCCGCTGTATCTGACAGCATTGGTCCAGTCATACCTTGCCGGGCGTACTCTCTCTGTACGCATAAACAGGGTAAGTTCGTCTGTGAGGCCGCTAAAAGCCGGCGTCCCGCAGGGCACTGTTTTGTCCCCACAGCTATTCAACTACTATATAGCAGACATCCCCTCCTCCCCTAACACTTCCTTAGTGCTCTACGCCGATGACACGGCAATTTACTCGCAATCCAAAATCGCGCAGACAGCAAAAATCAAACTCCTAGATCACCTCGACATCCTTCTCCCATATTATGCGAGATGGAAAATAAACTTGAATGTCCCAAAGACAGAACTAACAATACTAACCAAAAAAAGAACTAACTTGGACATTACGCCACTCACGATACATGACATTACAGTAGACGTAAAAGACAAAGTAAAGTACTTGGGAATAGTGTTTGACAAGCGTCTGATCTTTACCGGACATATGACCGAGATCCGCAGAAAGAACGCTAT
>MU184972.1:106621-126470 GCA_016904865.1 Pissodes strobi | reverse complement strand
ATGTTCTACCATACTTTAAATGAGCTATGTGTTCCTTAGTTCCTTATTTCTCATTTGTATAGGTATATCTTCTAGTTTGCCCAACATATGTTTGGTTACAATCCATGAATCCAATTTCATATATTCCACTTTTTCTAATATTTCAATTTGTCCTTTGGACCACCTAATAATTTCTTAATGTTAAACTGAGTTTGGTATACTAATTTTAAACCTACTTCCTTAAAGACTTTTTGCTGTCCTCTAGTATACTGAGGATTATATGGTATCGAGACATATTTTGTATTTTCATCGTGATTGACGAAAGAAGTGGAATCACGAATGGTCTTTCTAAACAAATGCCTATTAATTAGATAGAGATAGTCCGTATAGTCCATTGTATTGGTTGATCGAGCGTGACATGTGGGATTCCAGGATTGGTTCCTTTGGTTCCGCTTGATTAAGCAAACATTTAGTATAAAAGAGAGTTAGGTAGATTTGAAATTTAGTTTTAGTCATCTCCTGATGGTGCTAACATGATTAGCGAAACGTGCGACCAGTGCAATAATTCTGTATCGGTATTGTGGATAAAACTCCGATTTAGTGCATTTTGCCGAAGGTTCCAAACCCCAACATATTTGAGATGGCTTCACGGTCAGCGGATCTTAACCTTTATCGTAAATTTTCTACTAAGATTAGGCTAGTGAATGCAAGTATTTGGTTTCTAAAGTCTTGTAAAAAATTTAATGTTTTCCCAAATTTTATTAATTTTGTTTTACCTAAATCTTCTCCAGTTACAGAAAAAGTACATTTTTTGCCAGACAAGCCTGATAGTTCTCAGAAAGTCGTAAACAATGCGGAAAACCTATCTTCTCAATCTTTTGATAAAGATGAAATAGATCTTTTAAATAATGCTCTGAATTTTGCATTGCCTCCACCAAAGGATAAGTTACTTGATATTGTAGGTAATATAGAAAGCTCTATTCAACATATTCCTGACTCTGCTAAAGAATTTGTTAGAGAAGCATGCAGGAATCAGATCTCAAAAAATGTAATTAATAATAATGTTAACTCTCGTCCTGGAAAAGGAAAAAGTATAATCAAGAGATTAAAGGAGAAAGATGTTTTCTATCCAAAAGCTGGCAAAGGTAATACGATTGTTATATTAGACAAAACCGAACATTTTGAACGAGTTGATAATTTAATCGAATCCGGGCTATATAGCAAAAATTTGAGAAATCCGTTATCTAAGATGGTAACACAAGTTAAAAACACTTTGAAGAAATGTTGCAACCTTATTTCTGATCAAATTATGTGTGAGCAATCCTACTCTGCCGAAACCATATCGTCTTCCCAAGATTCATAAACCTAGGAAGGCAATGCGTCCTATAGTCTCGGCAATAGGATCGCCAAGTTATAATACGTTTGTTCTAGCAGCGATTTAAACCCAAACCAAACCAAATCGAAGCCATCCGGAGAGCGATTTAAGTGTCGCATATATTGCAATGCGCAAACTACGGATGGCTTGGTTTTGGTTTGAAATCGCTGCTAGAACAAACCTAATATATCCAAGTGGCTAGCACACCAGTGTGAAAATTTGCCTATAAAACAACATAATTCAGGAGTACTAAATTTCTTAGATTTCATAAACAAAATTAAAGGTACGAACCTTAATGAAGGTGAAATTTTAATTTCGTTTGATTTTTGCTCATTGTTCCCTAGTGTACCAATACCACAGACCTTGCAATACCTAGGTGAGTTACTTGAGATGAATAGTTTTGATAACGAAATTAAACAAGAATATTTAACTTTAACCAAACTTTGCATGGATCAAAATTATTTTCAATATAAAAATAACTATTACCAACAACTCGAATGGGCAACTGTTTATCGCCGTTCTTAGCTAATCTTTTCAGGAGTAAATTTGAAAATGAAATCAGTCAGGACACAAAAACCACTATTATCGCGGATTTTGTAACCAAACTATACAATCGTTTCCCCTCCATTAAATTTACTTATGAAGTCGAGAACAATGGCCAACTTCCATTTTTGGATACTTTAGTGATTAGGAACGAAAATAGCACACTAGAATTTGATATTTATAGAAAAAGTACTGCCACTAACCGATATATTCCTAATGACTCCTTCCACTGCGACCAACATAAAATGGCCAGCTTTCATTTTTTAGTACACCGTATGGTTAACTTTCCTCTCAGTGGAGAAAGATTTAATAATGGAAAGGTTACAATTAAGAATATAGCGAAAGTTAATGGTTTCAATACTAACTTAATAAATAGACTAATTAATAGGAATTTATTTAGAAAGACCATTCGTGATTCCACTTCTTTCGTCAATCAGGATGAAAATACAAAATTTGTCTCGATACCATATAATTCTCAGTATACTAGAGGAAGTAGGTTTAAAATTAATAACCAAACTCAGTTTAAGATTAGGAAATTATCAGGATCTATACAAACGAAATTCAAGAAACACATAACTAACAGAAGATTATTAGACGCATATGAAAGTATGGAAATTATTAAATGTAAGAATAGTTTAAATAGAGATCGAGGGCTTATTCCGTATAGTCCATTGTATTGTTGATCGAGCGTGACCAGTGGGCTTCCAGGATTGGTTCCTTTGGTTCCGCTTGATTAAGCAAACATTGAGTATAAAAGAGAGTTAGGTAGATTTTAAATTTGGTTTAAATCATCTCCTGATGATGCTAACATGATTAGCGAAACGCGCGTCGAGTGTAATTATTCTGTTTCGGTATTGTGGATATAACTCCATTTTAGTGCATTTTGCCGAAGGTTCCAAACCTCAACATAGAGTAACCAAGAACTGAGACGGCATAAGTATTGATAGCCTTGCAGAGATTTTTGCTGTTAAGTTGAGTTTTTGCCAAACGTTTTATCCTTCTAGTAAATTCTTCTGTTAATTCAGCCTTCATTGCGCCATGTGCTATGCGCATTGTTTGTTTCATTTCGAGGTACTTGTAAAATTCATCTCCCTTCATTGCCTCTCGTTCTGGCCGTCCCTAAGTTCAATGTGACCTCGTACTATGTTCGCTGTACGGCACTTTTCCGGTCCATACTGCATTCCAATATCCATGGAGAATTGTTCTACAATTCTCAACATTTGCTCCAGCTGGTTTTGGTAGCTCCTATAAGTTTTAGGTCATCCATATAAAGCAAATGATTGACTTTCTCTTCTGCTTCGTTGTTGTTTTTGTATTGTATCCATAGGAAGTAGAATTCAGCTGGTGGGATAGACGGTTTATCGCAATACAGAACCATAGCGGGCTGAGGGCGTCTCCTTGCAAATATACCTATTTTTATTAGTATGTTTTCGGAGGTAATTCCGGCTTAATTAAGAAATATTTTCGTTTGCCAAGATGTCATGGCAGGCCTTAAAAAGTTAACAATGTTAGCATAAGTCTTATATATTTGAAGAATCTTTAGTAGCCACTCATGAGGCACAGAGGAGTAAGCCTTTTTATAATCGATGTAAGTCATGTGCAGATTCCTGCGCTTGGAAGATGCCTGGTTACAGATGACAGAGTCGATTATGAGTTGCTCTTTGCACCCCATTGACCCCTTAGCGCAACCTTTCTGTTGGTCAGCTATGATCTTGTTTTGCTCACAGTGGGCATATAACCGATGCGCTAAACAGGTTGTTATCACTTTGTACATCGTTGGGAGATACGTAATTGGTCGGTACTTGGATGGATCCTCCGTGTTTTCCGGGTCCTTTGATAGAAGGTATGTGGAACCCCGAAATAGAAAGCGTGGCATATTTTCAGGAAAGCGTTGGCATATTTTAGGTCATTAATTAAATTTGTTAATTTTTCTTGGGTACATTGGGGTTTCTTGAGCCAGTAGTTCTGTATTCCATCTGGGCCAGGTGACTTACAGTTATGGGTATCTCTGATGACGTTTGTCACTTCTTCTGGCGTAAATGGCTCGTCAGGTATTTGGTCGTATTCCTGGAGGTACGGCGCTCCCCCGCAATCCAGCCTGCTTCAATGTTGCACTAAGTCGGTGTTCCCAACTGTTCTTTCCAAAATTCTTCAACATCGTCACTGCTGGGGAATTTGTTGTCCGATTATCCAGCCCTCGTATTTAACTCTCTGTAGAATGTTTTTTTCTGATCGTTGCAATAAGACATTATCTCGTTTTCTTTTATTACTCGATTTGTACCTCTTTAAACGGCCTGAAAATACAGATAATTTTTGTTTTAAACTGTCAAGACATTGCTGGTGTGTTTGGTTTTCTGGATCATAACGAGCATGGAATTGATATCGAGTCATGATTGATCGACCGCAAGTTTCCAGCCTATGGGATCTTACTCCATCGATGTACTCTTTTAGCCTTCCTATATCTCTTCGTATGTCATCAATCCCAGCATTCAAACTTCTTTCCCAATGAGGTGTTTGTGGCTCGTCCACTGTTTGCGCCCGTTCCCTTTGTTCGTACTTTGGATCCCAGGATTCGGGCAATGGCCCTTCCTGTGCAGTGGAATAACATATGGAAGTGGTCCAACGTGTTCGCCTGGGTGATATAGTTTGGCAGAATTCGGTTGTTCATAATAGTAAGGGCAATTCCAAGTTTCTTTGTTGGGTTCACTCTAGGTAATGGTGGTCTACTTAATGGGTCTGTGCCATTATACTCCACAATAAGCTTTCTCATCTCTGAGAGAAGTGTTTCGAATAATCCTTCGGTCTCCACATTATCTCTATTTAAATCATGTGCCCCATCGTTCAGCTGTTGCTCTGGTACTTCAGGCGTCCCACCCACATTTCCACCGTCTCCGTCCTGGTCACCATTCTCGTTATTGTCGTGTTTCTCATACTCATCATCATCATGATCCTCATTATCTTCGTTGTTGTGCAGGTTTGGCAGTTCGCGTTCTACTTCTTGTTTGATGGTGTTAAGTCTTGCAGCTGGGATGAGATTGTTTCTGATGATAACACGATATTGATCTGCCACTCTCTGCTCTGTTACATGCAGCTCTGGATAATCTCTGCAGAATTCAGTATGCAGTCCTTGTCGATGGCCGATGGTCTCTCGTCCTAACTGTGTTACCTTAAAATAGATACGCATTATTGATTCATTCATGGACGGTGTTCATTTCATGCGTCGTCTGGGTAATCCCGCCTGAGTGAGCGCTGGCTGAAGTTCCTGCGCAGCACCCTCAACGGGCGGTATCCGAGTTGTTAGGTGACACCTGTGTCGTTTTTGTGGTTGTGGAGCTGTAGCTTCTTGTGCAGCAGGGGCCCGCTTCCTCAGCACCCTGCGACCGACGCTGTCCAGCGCCGGCTCCAGACATGCCCTGGCGATCCCCAGGCAGCGACCTTTCTCCGAGGCTTCGGTTGTTCTCCATTTTCATGGGTGTCCCCCTTTAACGCAGTGGATACGGCATTTTTTACCTACTGCCAGGTAACTCGGACCCGTGCCCGTGGGGACGTCACGCCCCAAATCAGCTGAACCAAAGTACAACTATTGAACTATTATTATTATTATTGTTATTATAATTATTATTTGTAACATGCCACAAAAAATGACTTAAGATAAAAGCCAAACAAGCAAAAGAGTATTCATGAAAACAACCAATACATATAGGAGATAATTTAATGTGCCGGCGTTATTCAAAATAGGGAACATCAATATTCAACATCAAAAATTCATTCAAGGCATAATAGCAGGTTTTTAAGTGCTAGTCTCAGATTAAACTTGTTAGGTGAAAGCTCTCTCAAGGCAGAAGACAAGGGAATATTTAGCTTGACATTGAGGAATTGATAGGCAATTCTAAAAGATGATCATGTATTATTTATTTCTAACAATTGAGTGTAAATATATACTAAACGGAGCGATATGACACTGAAATTGACAAAAATGATTTACGATCATCCCAAGGATTAGCTCCAACAATTACTCTTACAAAAACTCTCTTTTAAGGGTTTTTCAATTGATGTGCAAATGATAAAATAAATAATGACTTCGCCAAGTTAGAAAACTATTAAGTGTGATGCCCTACTAAGTGACATCAATAGACTCTTCAGTATTGGACAGAAAGTAGCTTTTTAAGTTTTACATCTACTGAAGAACATTAGCTAAAAACTAAGGCTCAGACCTAATGCCAGAAAATCACTCTTCAAATCGGTAGCGGTTAATCCAACTTGTTCGATCAGATTTGTTATCATCATCATAATAGGGTATTTAAAAATATTTCCGGCAGAATCATATGTTCAACAATTAAAGCATATGACTCTGAAACCTATCTTCAAAAGGCTTGCCAGTTAGGATGCTCTCGTTGACACAATCAAAGGTTTTGCTAAAATCACACAGGGTAATGCTCTTATGAAAGACATCAACTATATCAGCCACAATCCTATGCACCACCAAGCCTGAGTCCTAAATCCAAATTGTTTACCAGCTAATACGCTGTACTAGTTTCAGTTCAGTCAAATCTTTTATAAGGATAACAGAAAAACAATATGGTATTTTAAAGATAAACACATAATTTTCGGAGTATGAACTGTCGCTTTTCTTAAATATAGGTACAACTATATTGGCGAAAGAAGCCAACATCAACACATGATTTAACCATATTAGCATGTTAGCAATTTTCAATAATATCCAAATTAACAATGTACCAGATACCTTTCCAAATACTGTGTGTAGTGTCTGTTATGGAATTTTGTCATTTATCAATTTCCGATTAATGGTTTAGAATAAATAACTTTTATTATATGCAAATAAATTATAATAGTATGCTGCTTGAAAAGATTCAAAAACAGTTAACCTGCATATTCTAGCACTTCCACTTATCTTATTTATAAAATGGGTAATCAAATTAAATAAGGAACTATTATTATAAATAATTTATTTTACGAGATGAAACAAGATACATTTTTTCACCATATTAACTTTAGATACGTAAAAATTTGATCACGTAATAATTATACATAATAATACTATAACACTAAAAAGGTCTATTCGTCCTAAATCGACAACAAGTTCCGAATAGTATCCGCTAAAAATAAATTGGGCAAATATCAAGAATCTAACAGTATTATAAACTCCGTTAAATTAGAGATTTCATTTGGAGTTGTTTGGCTATAATATTGAGTAAACTGAAGTTTTTATTACATTGGCTAGTATGCCTAATACGAGTTTCTATCAAACTTTTCCAGAGTAACTTTCAATACTGCATTATATCACAATAAACGTAGTTTATGGAATTTATAAGAAAAAGGTTGTTCGTACTGGAATTTTCTTATATGCGGTGTATTCATCTCTAAAAGAGTTTGATCTATCGGTATTCAAGAAGACATAAATAATTTTCATTTTGAGGGTTGTACTTTCACGAATTGGCTCTTCTTTTCAAACTTTTTACACCAAGCTTCTACAGAATCTATACCATAAAAAATGCTCAATTTTGTAGTTTGATGTAGATTAGACCATCGAAACATTGTCAATGTCTTTCAATTATTTTCAAAAATAAGTTTCTTTACTTTTAAAATTAAATGTCTAGCCGAGAATAAAACTAGAGGAAGAGAAGACGTTGCGCTGCAAAGAAAAAATTAATATTCTATTTCTTTTAAGAATAAAGTTATATTTCCTTAGTGCCTTTGTGGGTAAAAAGAAGTGACAGACGATATTTAAGTTTTTTAAATAGAGGAATTGATTTCCTGTTTTTTTTTTAATTTTTTTTGAAATCTATGCTTTCTGATATAACTAATTATGAAAAATGTCATTTTCACTATTTAAATATATATTATGTAGAACCCAAACGGTACATGACAGGGCGCAACGGATTGCATTTTTCCTATCTTAATTTCTAATTACCTAACTTTTGGTATAACCGGTGGTCAAATTTTTTTTGGTTTAAAGCTACTCCCGGTTACACCGGAAGTTGATACCGGTAAATAGATAATCAGATGGTAGAAGAGTGCAATCCGTTAGGGAGCGCGGAATGTTGTTCACTATCCTGTTTATTCTACATTGACGTTAGAAAGATTTTTAATAAAATTGTCTGAAACCTGAGTAAAATATATACATTAGTTTAATCAAAGCCGTAATAGTCAGATAAAGCTGCGCTTGAACATTCCAAAAATAAAATCGGTGGCTGTTTTAAATAATTCAGTACCATTAGTGGCTGGCATACTAGAAAATCCCAAAGTATTGAGCGTCAGGTATTGAAGAGATATCTCGAAAACTATACATTTTTGCTTAAATCCAGTAATTTTATAAATATTCTGGGTATAGGAAATAGAAAAAAGTATTGTCCAGATAAAACCATTTTAAAAATGAAAAAACAGAAGAAATAGAATTCAATCAATCATTGATTGATGGAAATAGAAATCTTTTATGTCGTATATTTTCCATCTCAAAGTATAAATAATTCTCATGGCACGTCATCGTTTTCATTACTTGTCTCGCCTATGGGAAGTTCCTCTTCCATCGAAGCCTGATCATCTGCCAAGCAGATCTTTTATACAGGATCAGCGTTGTTGCAACTATGTCCAGTGCAATTATAGCACATAGTACATGTTAAAACACTGTAGTACGCTTCTTTTGCCTTTACAGCTAGGAGCACAATCATTAGTACAGCAGCAAGATATGAGGTGCAGTAGCCCTTTAGAACAGCAGCGCGGCGTGGTTACTGGTAACCCCAGACCACTCTTACACCTAGTGATACGCACGTAGTGAGTGTTCTCTTCCTGCATCCGTTGTGGGGGAAGAAGAGCTAGGTTGAACTGCTCATGAACTTGTTTCTTACTTATTTGTTTCACATAAAGTTGGTAGGGCAACTTGTCCAATGAAAGTTGATCTGTTGAACCATAGATGGTCCCAAAAAAAGTTCACCAGCTCGAGCATCGTCATCTGAAGAGGTAGTAGGGTTTTTAAAGACCAACAGCTTTCGTCTTAAATTGTTGTTAGCTTTAACTATCTTAAAAGGAGCAACTTTGTTGCAGTAAAAACATAAACAATAAGTAGAACATCCTTCATCTCTCCAAGGTCATGTTGGATTGCAGATATGTTGTAGCGTGGATTTTGTTCATTGCTTTTTTCAGCTGCAATCATGGTTATGCGGTTATCTGCAGGAGTTAAAACTATAAGTAGTACCAACAAATCTGCGGCATGACCGATTAATGTCGCCTCATTTCATCAGCATCTTCTTGCATCCTACATCTAGCAGGTGTGATTTCAAAATAGATATGAACCGCATTTTGTTCCCACTATTTGAGAGAAAATCCCCTTGTGCAAGAGTCACCTGGATGTTGTTTTCTAAATTCACATGTATAAGATATAAAACAATCAAATTAATCAATATATAGTTCTTAAAGCTTGAACGTAGTCATAGTCACTTTTATTTCTATAGAACGACAGAAATATCTCTGAAGAATTCACGTAATATAATCGGTAATGTTATTCTTGGCCTTGGCTACTTTATTTTAGTTTTCGTTTAGGGAACAATCAAATATTACATAACACGTCTAGGGAGGACGAGGGTCAGTAGAAGTGTTACAAAGAGGGAATAGGGAGATTTACCACAGGAAAAAGACTTGTATAAAGTTTCTAACAATTTTTTACTCACAATATTTACAAAACTGCTAGGTTTAACTGAAAAAATGCTAGAAAGATTTGTTGTAGATTCGATCTTGGTGGATTTTCTAAACAAACAGAGACTGCATATTGGCAGTATAAATTACCATAAGGGCTAGTTCGAAAGTGAATTCGAAAATAAAACAAAAACCCTTGAAATTATATGAATATTTTAATATGTTATTTTACTTGAAAACGACTTAAAGCTCGTAACTAAACAAATATAAACATTTGAAGTATTTAATTCTGACTGAGCTAGAATAGAGGCAATTTCTATTGGTGCTAGGTATCGACTTCACACAATATCAGAATAACAATACTTATAAAGACTAAAGAACTACATAAACATTTATAATCCTAACAATATATAAGTACGGTTATAACTACAACCTTGCAGCTAAATACAGTTAAATGTTTGTAAAGTTCCTACGGAACCACTCAATGTGGGCTTGTTTAACTGAGATAACGCTGAGATGAAATACAGTAATACACAAGTAATAATAAAAGGATAAATATTACCTTAATGTCCACAGTGAGCTACTATGTACAATATATTCACCAATCAAGATCGTTGTGCAGTTTATCTTCAAAGACAGGGAACGACGCTTAAAAATACTTACTATGTCTCTCCTTAGCTTCTATATACCATGTACTTCAACTTCTTGCAAATAAGAGTGACTCAAGTTGGAGTGAATTGAGAATATGCAGTAATATGTCTAAATAACTTCTGTTGGTAGCGCAATGGCGTCGAGGGTTTATTTTACCTTGCAGAGTAATTTGCACTGTAAGAGTTTGTACGAGAAAGCTCCAATTTAGGAATAGAGCATGAGAAATGCGGTTTTAATGCACGCAACATAATGGTTTATAAAACACGTTATGCTGGGAACGCATAGGCTACACTCCGAGAAATGGGAAAGTTTATATCAGATGTTGGAATTTGGATCCTTCGGCAACATGCACTAAAACTGAGCTTTATCCACAATAACGAAACAGAATTTTTGCACTCGACGCGCGTTTCGCTAACCATGTTAGCATCATCAGGAGAAGATTAAAACTCAAAAAAAATCATCTCCTGATGATTCTAACATGGTTAGCGAAACGCGCGTCGAGTGCAAAGATTCTGTTTCGGTATTGTGGATAAAGCTCAGTTTTAGTGCATAATAAAGCAGAGAGAATATCGGCCGAGTGCCAAAAACGCCGCTTATCTTTCGGCTTTTGAGAGAGAGTGACTGTGAATAAGTTAATTTACTTACATGGCCGAGTGCCACAGGGAATGCTTACTATAGCGCCTTACTTGTGAGAGAGTCAGGGAACAAGTCTTCCATTGCCGAGTGCCACGGGAAGCGCGTACTATCGCGATTTACTTGGGAGAGAGTCGGGGAATAAGTCTTTTCAAGAAGGTGAGGACGCGTCATTTCTCCCTTGGCGCGTGAACTTATCCCCACTACTGAAATAACCCTTCCGTAGAGGGCAAATAATGTAAATATAGAGAACACTTAACATCACCGGTTGTCTAAATAAAAATTATTCATAAAAATTATGAATTTTAACACAAACCTGATCGAAATCTGCTGACTAGTTTTTATAAAATTCGATTATTATAGAACGGAATTTTAGAGACCGTAAAATTATAAAATACCCTAGATTGACTGTTTCCGGTAGTCGCTGTAGGTATCACTGTAATTGTCTGGATGCGTTCTGCTTGTAGCTGAACCTGACTTGTGTTTCGAAATGCGTAGATTGTATTGTTCGAAGCCGTTCTGTTTCTAGCTATCTAGCTAAACTGACGCAGATGGATAAACGTTGTGATAAGAGATGGCGCTAAGGATGTCGCCGAAAGTTTATATGCGGCATTCTTTAGAATGCGATACACAGTGGCGTGGAATATTAATAAACACGAATTAAATCTCTAGATTTGAAAACATGTTCAAATGGTTTTTGTACAACATTTTTGTAGAAAATTTTTTGCTCTCCAACTCTGAATATGCTAGTTTTTTAGGAAAAATGTATGGTTTTTAAGATATAGCCAACAAACTATAATAATGTACGTCTCGGGTCTCCTGCCCTCTCTATATCTTGCATACCCGATACTCAAAACCTTGGAACTTTATAATATTCTACCCCTAATGGTACTGAAAAATATGGAATAGCCACAGATTTTATTTTTCATAATATCTATCTGAAAACTATCATTTTCGACGTCTCTGTAGAGCAAAGGAAGTGTCTTTTCGGTCCGGGCACGGGAAAAATTTTCCCGGTCCCTAATTAGGGAGCGGGAAAAGTTTTCCCGTTCCCTGATTTTAAGTGCTAAATTTGCAGTTATTTAGTCACAGAATAAGCATAAAGTATAATAAATTGGGTTAAAATTATACAGCGATGCAGTCTACAAGATTAATCTAGTACATTTTAGCGTCAATAGTCTAATTTTAAATAATAGTATATTGTGTAACTAGGAGGAAAAGCAAAACATTCCTGGACGACTGTGATAATTGCTGGACGAGGCGCAGCCGAGGCCAGCAACACAGGAGTCCAGGAATGTGCTTTTCCTACGAGTTGTACATACTATTTTTTATCCGATCGAAATTAGTTAGAATACGTATTTATAAAAATAGAGCCAAATATTACTCTAAATAAAAACGGTGTTTTAAATTTAAGCTCAACATAATATCAAGTTTTGAATCGAGCGAGCTTGAAGTTTATTACGTAACTACGGAAACTACAGCTAAATGTTACTGTTGATAGACGTCAGATCTGACAAACAAGGCCTTGGAATATGACAGAAATGTTACATTCCCGGCCTAGGACGGGAATGTTATATTCCCGGAGAGTTATTTTCTATTCTTGTACAGTTATTGCATGTTGCCAAGCAACGAATACAATGTACTGGAATCATGACTTTTGCGGTGAGAAAACACGTCGGAAAGGTGTCGTTTTTCGTCCGATCGGATAAAAAAGAATTTTATTTATTCTGACATTACTTGTCACAAATACTTCAAAATTCGCTGCCTATTCAATTACAACAAAGCATACAAACACATTTCCATAGCAACGCTTGATGAATATTAGATAAATACCTGTCTTGCTTGTCTTGCAAGTTTGACGTTTGCTTTCATTTGAATACTATGTATTATGACATGATTTTGTATACGTAAAATTATAATAATTTTATGTTCATGTCTTCATTTCAGAGAGGTATTATGAAAAATATCGTTCATTTCACGTCCAGAAACAGCTTTTCCTGTGCTTGCCCGACTTCCGGGAACTGTCGTGCGCGCACCGGAAAAGCCTAGTTTCCGGACTGGTAATGAATTATACTATTTTGAATGATGGGGTGAGACTCTTTTTTTCCTTAACTTTACTGGATTATAACGAGAAATGCTTTTTATGCAGCTAGAATTTCGATCGTATTCCGTATGCATAGAGCATATTCTGAGCCATTTGGATTCTACAGGTATTTAAAGTAGTGAGAATTTAGACATATGATGAGTTATATCAAATGTGTATATGTAGAATTACAAAAATCTTGAATATACAGCGTTTTATTTAAAAACTTAAATTTTTTGTGCCACTTTTGTTTAAACCACGCTGTGTAAGGTACAATATTTTTAAATCATGCCTCTTTTCATGCTGCATAATACGCTGTTTAACTCCCACTACCAATCATACCGTTGCCGAATCCTGTATATTAGGAAATTTATGGAAGCAAATATCATGCAAAAGCAAATCATAAAAAAACATTTAAAAATTACCTATTAATTAATCATGGAATATAATAAAATATTTAACTTTAAATTTGGCATGCAAAGAATGGCAAAAATGTTTTCCGCTTAGAAAAAAAAAAATAAAAATCAATCTTTTCGGTTATATATGGTGATATATGGATACAATGAAACCATTACGTCAAAATTTGACATGGAAAGTGCGAAAGAAAATAACTGTTTTAGAATTAAAAAATTAATAATTGAAAAAATATAATAAAGACAATAGCTTTCGTTTCTCCTAGTAAATTATATTAACACTTTTCGTTGAAATAGGAAAATTTTATATTTTATATCTTCAAACGGTACCTCCAGTAGACCTAGAAAATAATAATTTCGCTCTTAGTTATGAAGTTTCGTGACAATACTGTTCATTTATATGAATTAGTTTCAAAGTATGAATCAGTCGCCTAATAAACTAAACATTCATTTCGAGGCCAAAGTTTCTCAAATTTTTACCTGTTGACTGGCATAATATCACGCTCCTTTTATTAGCCAGAATATCATCTCCTATAGCATGCCCTTGAAATCGTGCATCTAGCTCTTCATCACTGACAAAAGATCTGATCCTGTCATGACCATCAACAACAGAAAATGACCCATCCTCTGATTCTGATATTGCATCGGATTTCATCTGCTTAGCCAATTTCAGTAAATCTATTTTGTTGGACGATGTGTTATTTAAATCTTCTATAATTTGATCTTTAAAAAAGAGATTTTGTAGGAACTCTAACTTTTACTTTCCCTATTTATCTGTCTGGGTTTCTTCTTTGGAGAGGCCATGGGAAAGGGTTTTATTCTAGTCGATGATATGAAATTCGCTGGAGAATTACGCGTCACCATCGAGAAATCTGTCTGTATAATTGAGGCACATGCAAAGTACCTACCTAATCATCGTTAAATAAAATATGATTTGGTATAAGGGCCTTTGGATAAGCTATACCTAGTAAACCAATAATTTTATGTGTTGTAATAGACTGACCAGAAAGCTTGATATCCAGTCATTACAAGCTTTATTGAAGCTTGGCTTAAGCGACTTAAACAGTCACATCTATTGGCTGAAGTTCATTGCTTGTATGTGGGGGTAGAATTAGGAATAAAATTCCATGGTATCTGGAAAATTCCAGTAATCCTGATGATAGCTAGGACTAAGAGTTATAGTGCGATCAAAACTGGTAGCCTCTGGTTTTCTTATTGTGTGATATCTCTTCATATAACATCTAATCTGGTCAATAACTTTGCTGCACATTTCAGACTTCTTAACAAGCCATGATGCATAAAGTACTAATTAAATAATCTCTTCATTAGTGTACTTTATGTACTTTTGGAACACCTGATTTATTTCACGAATGAAAGTAAAACGGTTGTTTTTAATCATTTTCTTTCGAGTTTTTTAGAAATGCATTAAATTGTTTTTTAACTGGGATTAACACTGTGCCCTCATATTTTATGAAACAATTTGCTTTATTCGTGCATATTTCTTACAAGATCATTATGTACCAATATTTAATGCGCTAGATTATGTTTCATTAGAAAAATATATACTACAGGCATGTAAAACTATAAAGCTATTAAATTAGCTTATATTGGATTCCGGAGAGTTTGCCGAAAGCGGCCTATCTGCCAAAGCCATCTGTAAGTAAGATCTATGGTGACTTCTCTGCCTTTAGTGCCCTTTGTCTAGTTTTACAAGGCTAAATAAATCGAAAATGACCGTCAAAACTTTTAAGATAATATTCTAGATTAGCCGAAAATAATGTTGAATATATACATAATAATATTTTAACTTGTGCTCTGAAATAGTACAAAATTCTCTCTTTTTCCCCTATTGCATTTTTAGTAAAACATTATTCAAACAGAATTTTTCCTGTAATATTCTATCCTTTTATAGAATTTGCACAAAAATTAATAGCAAAATAATACGATATTTACTTTAATAAGGAGGCTGGACCACAATCCAAGAGCGATCTTGAATCCCATAACGAAAATTCTTTTTTTATGATATTTTCGAGCACTAAATAAAATAATTTGTATCGTGAAGTTTTTAGTATCTATCACTTAAGATTGGACACCACATAACAATCATATTCGCAACATATTTTCCGTATTAGCGACATTTTTGTCCAAAGGTAAGATATTCTTACATACTTCATAAAGATAAATTCAAAAACTTTAATATGTAGAATTGTCTTTATTATAATAAAATAATACAAGAACATTTTAGGTACTGCATCTAGAAAAAAAATCATACCTGCATTAAATTAACAGTAAATGACGGATAAAGCCCATGCACCTCAAAATAATTCGCACCGTGAGCCAAGGTCCTCTCCTCCTGTCTTTTACAGCAATAAGTTCCTTCAATATCTTTATTTGAGGTATCTTGAATATATTACAGCCATAATAGTTACCCGATTGTTTTAAGTCTTAAATATTCCATATTTAGTCCAGGCCACCAAGGCCTCTAATCTGTTTATTGGATTCTGAATGCAAAGTTTTGATATTTTTTCCATTTCTAGTCAGTCCAGTTCTGTCAGCTAGTCACTGACATGATACACTGGCAGTACAGTAGTCTTATTTCAACAATTCCTAAGCAATTTTTAGGAAGCTTCTTTGATCTATGCCGAGAATGCTGATTTTATGCTGTCATTTCTTGATCTATCTATCACGATTTGGTATATTTCCTAAATGATTTGTTTCTTCCATAATAAAGTGTTCTGAATTCCTTGGCAAAAATGTTGACGTTTAATAGTTTAAGTTTAATGATTCTTAAGCATAATACATAGTAAAAATGTCTCGAACCCATTATCTTACTGATTTTGATCGCCGCCTAATATCTGCATCTCTATTACTGTTGTTTGCGTCAGGGTATTTCTTCATCCGAGGTTGAGGGAAGCAAGTCCTTTGAGGATGAGTATGTTGGCGTGGGACTGTCAAATCAAACCTGCATTCTCGCATCACTTTATATTCCCCCTAACTCATCCGTCGAAGTGTGGATGTCTATCAAGAGATGATAAACACTATAGAGCATAAAAGAAACCGTTACAGATCGGCAAAATTTTTGTTTTTTGGAAATTTCAACATGCCGAACGTCACATGGCGACTTGAAGATGGTCATATGACCCCCTCAAACCTAAATGGTGCAAGCGCCAACCTTTTCTTGAATAATTTGTATCTTTTGGAACTCCAACAGGTCAACAATGTAGTGAATAGCGCAAACAACCTACTGGATCTGATTCTCAGCAAGAAATTTCATCATTTTCGGTTGGCTGAGGCTGAACAACCACTGTGTACAGCCGACGCGCATCACCCACTTCTGAGAGTCTCCTTTCACATTTCAGAGATACCATCTTTAAGAAGTATGACGGAAGCATGGATGTTTGCTTTCGGGAGGGCAGATTATACTGCCCTGAACGACTTATCTTCGATCCACGGACTGGAATTTCCTTCACTCTGGTCATGGATTGGGTTCCATTATTGAGTTCTATGCAGTGATTAGAAAGGGTATCGAAACACACGTCAAAGATAAAAGTCCGTCAGAATCGTTTTCCACGGTGGTGCAGTCCAGAGTTGAGGAGATTACTGAATAAAAAAAACCGAATGATAAGAAATATAAAAAATCCGGTGGCCAATCGAATTACAGGAGATATTCTAAGATACGAAGAGAGAGTAAGTACCTGATCGACTTGTGCTATTTATTGTAAGTCTCGTATAGAGTACTAATCATTCCTACAAATATCAAGCATTTTTGATCGTTCGTGAAGTCTTTGAAGCAGAGTGGTGGAATACCTTGTGTAATGACATATAAGGACGAAACCAAGGACACTTCTCAGCAGATTGTACGCTCGTTTGGACAGCACTTTCAGGCCTTCTATACACGACACACTGAGGATTTGGATGTTGAACTGCGCAGTACTAACTCTTCCAGGACACTGCACAATCACAGCTTCACCAAAGAGAAGATACTGGCTAAGTTGAGCTCTCTGCACATCGGGAAGGGCCCAGGTCCTGATGGAATCCCTCCCATACTCCTCAAGAAATGTGGAGAGTCCATCACCGATGTTCTGCGTATTATCTCCCAGAGGTCCATCGATTCTGGTTACTTTCCGAAAGAATGGAAGCAGTCAACCATATTTCCCATCTTTAAATCGAGAAATAAGAACGCCATTGAAAACTATAGAGGCATATCTTTGCTTTTCATTATACCTCAGATCTTTGAATCTATATTGAACGATGAAATATTCTATTCATTTAAGCAACTGATATGTGAGGAACAACACGGTTTCTTTAAGGGGCGTTCAACAGCCACCTACCTGGGTCTTTTCAGGGGTTACTTTATTAAAAAAGTGCACGCTGGTTCCCAGGTGGATGCTATTTATACCGATATTTCGAAAGCATTTGGTAGTGTATGACATAAACTACTATTACGGAAACTGCGCAGCATGGGAATCGGTGGGCAATATCTTGATATTGGAAGTATGATCTATACTTGACTGGGAGAGAGCAGTGTGATAAGCTAAATGGCTTAGTCTCAGAGCCAATAGATATTGTTTACGGTGTGCCTCAGGGCTCTGATCTTGGTCCGGTCCTGTTTATATTGTTTATCCACGACATAGTATCGGTTTTCAAGTCCTGCAAGTGTCTAATTTACGCAGACGACTTAAAGCTGTATGCTGAAATTAATTCATTGGTCCACTGCTACCAAAGAATATTCTATAGTAGAATATACTTTGTAGAATATTTTTGCTGCTACGCAGTCTAGAATGATTTGAATAACTTGGCGGTGTGGTGTGAGAATAATGTGTTGAAACTTAAGGTCGGCAAACGCAAAGTTGTGCGCTTCCATCGTCGCAAGGTTATAGGGGAGGAATGTTTGGAGGCTGTGGAAACAATTAGCGACTTGGGCGTAGTATTTTCTAGGGATATTATATTTAATAAACATATAGAGGATACATCTTTAAAGGGAAATAGCATGCTGGGATTCTTGAAACGCGCATGCAAACATCTGCGGGACATTGGGGCAATAAAATCTTTGTATAATTGCCTTGTTCGTTCTATCCTCGACTACAATAATATAGTGTGGTCTCCTTTCTACTGATGTAATGCAGAAATGCTACAATGGATACAGAACAGTTTTTGTAAATTCGTTCTGTATAAACAACGCCTTCCTTACGAGCACCTTACATATAGAATTCGATATTTGTTGGTGGGTCTGAGATCTTTGGAGGAATGCAAGAAGTGTGCTATGTCTCTATTCCTTTATAAATAAATCATTGGTGTAATCGACTGTTCATGGTTGATGGCCAGTATACGATTTCGTGTGCCACAGAGGGTTTCCAGTTAATTGTTTCAAGGAGAACACCACCGTCCAAACTATGGTTTTACCCACTTCAGCGATAGGTTACAGCGAAACTACAAACGGCATTTTAGCAACTGCGATTTGTTCGTTGGTTCTTTCTCCAGCTTCAGGACAAATATTTTAAGCCGTCATTTTTAGAATAGTTTGACCGTGTGATGGGTGGATTGGTTTCGAGTTTGCAAATTTTGCACCTTCAAATGTCGTATAATGTGCCCCTCGGTCAGAGTGTCTTTTTGAAATGTAATTGTTTTTAAAAATTTGAAATCTATGTTGTGTTCATTGTAATAATGCTGTTCTTTTGTATTCTACAACAAACTATAATTTGTTAGCTTAGGTTTACTTTTAACTTTAACTCTAATGTATAAATAATTGAAATGAAGCAATAAATAAAAAATAAAACAAAAAATAAATAAAGCACCTTCAATATCTTCTATGTACCTATCAAGATCAACTATTATTATATTTGTGTAATCTTTATGCTCAAAATATGGATGGCTTTTGAGTTCTAAAATATTAGCTTTTATGTTCTTTCTGATAGTTACAGTCCGAATAAAGGATATCTTTCGGCTGTTCAGACTGCGAATTATTAAAACATATTTGCAACTTTAAATTAATCTCTATTGCCTGCCTCGGGGTAATCAAAACCGTAGTTTTCCGGAACAAACGTTAACATTAGGCTCTCTCTAACTGAGCTTATTAGACTAGGATCTTTAGAAGATTTTCCTACGGCAGCATCACATTAATTAAAACATCACAACTTATGGTTAATGATCTTATGTGAAGTGAAAAATACATACATACAAACGTTTTATGATGAAGAGACCCGAGAAATTTATAAAAATGTCCAAAATAATTGTTAAGCAACATACAACCAATTCTGTAAGTATAAGCTATACTGTATGTAAACTGAACTACAGAGAATACGCTTTCTTATACCCTTGTTTATTATTATTTAGCTATAAGAATCGTATATACACAGCAAAAGTGCTGCTACTGAGACCTGATGACTCTCCTTGTCTTTAGAGTACTTTGTCATCTTTTAACTCTAATTAGGCTACATAGCTTTGACAGCGAACCACTTCTGTCCTTATATGTGGGCCTCTTTTCCAGCCTTCTCTTTCTGGCATTTTTGGCCCTGAAGTGCT